>PVKV010000644.1:184561-264604 GCA_004027835.1 Alouatta palliata | reverse complement strand
GGTGCGCTGGCGACCCGTGGGGCTCCTCCCCCTGGGAATCTCCTGGTCGGTGGGCAATAAAAATCCGTCTGGGAATGTGGCGTCCACTCACCCTCCACGCTTTCACTGGGAGCTGCAATCCTCAGCTGCTCCTAATCGGCCATCTTGGATCTATCAACTTTCCTGAATTCTTTTATCAGTTCTAGGAGTTTTCTGGAGGAGTCCTTAGGATTTTCAAGGTAAAGTATCATATTGTCAGCAAACGGAGACAGTTTGACTTCCTTTTTACTGATTTGGATGCCCTTTATTTATTTCTCTTGTCTGATTGCTGTGGCTAGGACTTCCATTACTATGATGAAGAGGAGTGATGAAAATGGATATTCTTGTCTTATTCCAATTCTCAGAGGGAATATTTGCAACTTTTCCTCATTCAGTATTACGTTGGTTGTGGGGTTGTCATAGATGGCTTTTATTACATGAAGGTACGTCTCTTGTATGCTAATTTTGCTGAGAGTTTTAATCAAAAAGTGATGCTAGATTTTGTTGAATGCCTTTTCTGCATCTATTGAGGCAATCCTATGATTTTTGTTTTTAATTTTGTTTATGTGGTGTATCACATTTATTGAGTCGTGTATGTTAAACCATCCCTTCACCCCTGGTATGAAACCCACTTGATCATGGTAGATTATCTTTTTGATATGTTGTGGATTTGGTTAGCAAGTATTTTGTTAAGGATTTTAGCATCTGTGTTCATCAAGGATATCAGTCTGTAGATTTCTTTTTTGGTTGTGTCCTTTTCCAGTTTTTGTATTAGGGTGGTGCTGGTTTCATAGAATGAATTAAGGAGAGGTTCTTCTTTGTCTGTCTTGTGGAATCATGTCAAAAGAATTGGGACCAATTCTTTAAATGTCTGACAGAATTCTGCTGTGAATCTGTCTGGTCCTGGACTTTTTTTTTTTTTTCTCGTTGGTAGTTTTGAAATTATCATTTGAATCTTGCTTCTTGTTATTGGTCTACTCAGGGTATCTAATACTTCTGATTTAAGTTATTTTTCTAGGAATTTATCTATCTCTTCTACGTTTTCTAGTTTATGTGTGTAAAGGTATTGATAGTATCCTTGAATCATCTTTTGTATTTCAGTGGTGTCAGTTGTAATATATTCTGTTTTGTTTCTTAGGTTATTTGAATTTTCTCTCTCCTTTTCTTGGTTAATCTTGCTAATGGTTTATCAATTTTATTTACTTTTTCAAAGAACCAACTTATTATTTCATTTATCTTTTGTATTTTTTTTTGTTTCAATTTCATTTAGTTCTGCTCTGATTTTGGTTATTTCCTTTCTTCTGCTATGTTTGGGTTTGGTTTCTTTTTGTTTCTCCAGTTACTCGAGGTTGTCTGTTTGTGCTCTTTCAGACTTTCTGATTTAGGTGTTTAGGGCTGTGAACTTTCCCCTTAGCACTTCCTTTGCTGTATCCCAGAGGTTTTGATAGGTTGTGTCATTTTTGTCATTTAGTTTGAAGAATTTTAAAATTTCCATCTTGATTTCATTTTTGACCCAATTCTCATTCAGGAGCAGGTTATTTATTTATTTGCCACGTATTTGCGTGGTTTTGAAGGCTCCTTTCGGAGTTTATTTCCACTTTTATTCTACTGTGATCTGAGAGAATATATGGTATAATTTCAATTATGTTAAATTTACTGAGGCTCATTTTATAACCTATCATATGGTCTATCTTGGAGAAAGTTCCAGGACCAGGACCATAGCTTTTTGTTTTTTGTTTTTCTATGATGTTCAGTTGGAATACAGCAAGTATTTTCTACAAGTTTTCTGTGTCACTGAACTGACTCCTGTTCATTTGGCAACAGAGAGCAGGCTATTGTTCAAGGTTTATTTATTTATTTATTTTCTTTCCTGTACCCATTGCATTTCTGGATGGCTAGCTTCTTTAGCTCCAAGTCTGGGATATATGTGATCCAAAACAAAACTCAGGGAACTCACCACTCTGTCATTCCTCGGCTTCCAAGGTAGTTATCCTATCCATCTTCCCCGTTTTCAGTCTGCTTAGACTTCTTTTTTACATAATATTCTTCATATTTTGTTGTACTTAGTGCAAGGAATAGGAAAACGTGTATCTACTCCATGTTTCTGGAAGTAGAAGTGGCCACATTTACTTTTCGATGGTAATAAGTTTTTTTCACTGTATCTGCTTAGCTCCTAGCACTATGTATGTGAAATTATATTCTGCCTTCTTTCAGATTGTTCTGAGCAATGGGGAATGGATAAAACGGGGTAACTAGACCCAAATAACACAAAAAATTTAAAAGGAACATTCTGACTCCAAGGGATAGTTGGCTGTGGCATCTCTAGATCCTGCACACATACCATCTCATTATAGAACAGGAGCCACATGGCTTGAATAAGAGTTTGATTTGTAAAAGTGAAGGTAGTTATGAACTGGGATATTTGAAATGTGCTATGTGGAAAACTGAGTGAATACAAAACTTCTTCTTGGATGGCAGGCCCCAGGTGCCTGAGACATTGCAAGGGAAAAATAGCATACCCTCCAGAGTGGGAGAAGGCATGAAGACAGAACACTGCTCAAAGATGGACAACAATTACATGGATAAAGCATAACACTTAGAGTATGTAAAATAAAAAAAAAATGCCTGTCTGAGACCGTATTGAAAAAAGCATTCCTGTAGCCAGGTACTTTCTATGTCTAGTGGCATGAAGGTTTCTAATGATTGCAGTTATTACTTTTGGCATATCTCCACTCTACTGATTTCTGGACAACTAACTGGACCCTAACCTATGTCCTGAATGTTGTTTTTGGAAACATCTTTATTGAGGTATTACACACGTTTAAAAAGTATCATTGGATAAATTTTTACATATATATATATACACACACACACACACACACACACACACATACACACACATACACCCATGAAAACATTACCATAATTAAGATATTGTATACATCCATTACCCCCAACTATCTCCCTGATCCCTTTAATTCTTTCATCTGGTTTCTCCTCTCCATTTCCCCATACCCCTAACAAGCATTGATCTGCTTTCTGTTACCATAGACTAGTTTGCATTTTCCAGAATTTTATAATAATGACATTACAGAGTATGTATTCCTTTTTTTTTGCCTGTTTTCTTGTATTTAATTACTTTGAGATTTATCTGTGTTGTTCTATGTAATAATAGTTTATCACTTTTTATTGCTGAGAGTATCCTGTTTTAGGGATATACTGCAATTTTATTATCCATTCATTTGTTGACTGACATTTGAGGTGTTTACAATTTATGGCTTTGGGAATATAGCTGCTATGAACAATCTCACACAAGTCTTTGTATGGACATACACTTTTATTTCCTTTGGGAAATAACCTAAAAGTGGAGTGACTAATTTATATGGTAGGTATATGTTTAACTTCTAAGGAAACTGTTTATCTAAGTGGTTGTATCATTTACTTTCCCACTAGTAGCGCACGAGAATTCCAGTTGCTCCATAACTTAGCCAACACTTGATACAATCAGCATTCTTATTTTTAGATATTCTGATAAATGTGTAATGATATCTTGTAGATTTAAATTTGCATTTCCCTAATGACTAATGATGTTGAACATATTTTTATGTGCTTGTCATCTATATTTTTTTTAATGAAATCTTTGTTCGAATCTTTTGGCCATTTAAATAATTAGATTGTTTTTTCTTACTATTACATTTTGGGTTTTAAAACACATTGTAGATATGAGTCCCTGATTAGATACAAATAATTTGTAAATATTGTTTTGAAAATATTTTCTTTAAGTCTTTGTTATGTCTTTTCATTCTCTTGAAAGTATCTTCTGAAGAATAAAAACTGTTAATTTTTATACATTTCAGTTTGATTTTTTCCCCCTTTTTCTGAGACAGTTTCACTCCTGTTGCCCAGTCTGGAGTTTGGTGGTGCAATCTTGGCTTACTGAAACCTCCACCTCCTGGCTCAAGTGATCCTCCCACCTCAGCATCCCAAGTAGCTGGGACATAGGGATGTACCACCATGCCTGGCTAATTTTTCTATTTTTTGTAGAGAGAGGGTTTCACCATGTTGCCCAGGCTGGTCTTAATCACGTGGGCTCAAGCCTCTGCCTGCCAAAGTGCTAGGATTACAGGCATGAAACATTGCATCTGGTCTATGATTTTTGAATAAATGTTTCTTTTGGTATCATATCTAAGAATCATTATCTAACTCAAGGTCAAAAGGTATTTGCCTATGTTTTCTTCTAGAAGTTTAATTGTTTTAGTTTCACATTTTAGGTCTATGACCCATATTAAGTTCACTTTTGAATATGATGAGAGGTGTGGATCAGAGTTTATTATTAATTTTTTTGCAAATAGCTATCAGTCGTTACAGCACCATTTGTCGAAATGACTCCTTTTCCCATTGCATTGCCTTTGCGCTCTTGTGAAAAATTAGTCATCCATATATGTGTGGGTCTATTTTTTGGACTCTTAATTCTGTTTCACTAGTCTTCTTTAAAAGACAAATACAACACTGACTTGATAATTGTAGAATTATAGATAATTCTATAGTAAGTCTTAAAGGCAAGTAATGGAAGCCCTTCAACTTTATTCTTTTTATACAGTGAAAATTGGCAAGCTAATTCTGAATTTTTTATTGGAATGTAAAGGACTGAGAAGAGGCAAAACAATGCTGAGAAAGAACAAAGTTGGAGGACATCTAAACAATATTAGTTTTTTTTTTTAATCCTTTTACCACAGCATTTTTTAAAAAAATATACTTATTGTACTTTAGGTTCTGGGGTACATGTGCAGAACATGCTGGTTTATTGCATAGGTACATACATGGCAATGTGGTTTGCTGCCTCCATCCGCTATCACCTATATCTGGCATTTCTCCCCATGTTATCCCTCCCAACCTCCCTACCCCTGCTTCGATTTCTTCATTATAGGGCTATTTTTGTTATATATTTCTTCTTGAGTGAGCTGTGGTAGTTTGTCTTTCAAGAATTTGTCCATTTAATTTTCATAGTCAAATGTACTGGCATAAATTTAAAAACTCCCCATTATCCTTTTAATTATTGAAGAATTGGTAGTAGTTTACCTCTCATATTTCTGTTCTTAGTAACTTCTGTTTTCTCTCTTTGATCACTTTGGCTAGAAGTCTGTTGGTTTGACTAATTTTCTCAGAGAATCAACTTTGATTTCATCAACTTTTTTCTTATGTGTTTCTGCTTTGTCTTTCTTGAAAAAATTATATTTACAAACTAATAAATGTAGGGTATACAACATGATGTTATGAGATACATATAGATAGTATAAAAAGATTACTATGGTGAAGCAAATTAAAATATCCATTGTCTCACATAGTTATACTTTTAATTTTTGTGCAATGGTAGCTAAAAATCTAATCATTTAGCATGAATCCCAAATACAGTACACTTTTATTACCTATAGTTCTCATGTTGTACATTAGATTTCTATCTTGTTTATCCTATATATCTGCTACTCTGACCTGCATTTCTTCATTTAGCCCCATTGCCCCTCTTTCTCTCTCACCTCTGGTAATCACTACTTTGTTCTCTATCTCTGTATATTTGAAAAATTTTTTAGGCTCCATATCTAAGAGACATCATGTAACATTTCTCTTTTTGTGTCTGGATTATTTTGCTTAGCATAGCATCCTCCAAGCTTATCTGTGGGGCAATATTTTGTTCTTATTTTATAGTGTTGTGTGTGTTTGTATTCATGAATTAAGAAATAGTATGTATATATATGAATTAAGAAATAGTGACATATATCTATTGAGAAACAAGTTGTTTCCATATCTTAGCTATTGTGAATAATGCTGCTGTAAACATGAGAGTGCAAATATCTTTACAAGGTGATTTCATTTCCTTCCAATGTACCCAGAAGTCAGATTGCTGCACCCTATGATAGTTCTATTTTTAACTTCCTTAGAATACCTCCATACTGTTTTTCATCATGGCTGTACCAATCCACGTTTCCACCAACAGTGTGTAAGAGTTCCTTTTTCTTCATATATTCACTGTTTGTTATTTTTTGTCTTTTTGATAATAGCCATCCTAATGAGTGTGAGATGACATCTCACAGTGATTTTGATTTCCATTTCTCTGATGGTTAATGATGTTGTCTGGTCTGATCTTTAGTATTTCATTTTTTTCTGCCTAAATGGAGTTTAATTTGCCCTTTTCTTTCCAGTTTTTAAGGTGAAAGCTGAGGTAATTAATTTAGATCCTTCTTCTTTTCTAACATTGGTATTTACTGCTATAAAATTCTCAGTAACTTTGCTTTATCTGCATCTCACACATTTAAATATGTGATATTTTGATTTGTATTTAGTTAAAACTTTTTTCTGATTTTACTTTAAATTTTTTATTTGACCTATGATGTGTTTTTTAGAAGTGTGTTATTTAATTTTCAAATATATAGGGATTTCCCAGATACTTTTCTTTTCTGTTTTTTGAGACAGGATCTTTGTCACCCAGGCTGTAGTAGAATGGCATGATCATGGCTCACGGTAACCTCCAACTCCTGGGCTCAAGCAATCCTTCCACTGCAGCCTTCTGAGTAGCTGGGACTACAGGTGAATGCTACCATGCCTGGCTTATATTTTTTATTTTTATTTTGTTGAATGAAGTCTTGCTAATTTGCCCCGATAGGTCACAAACTCCTGGCCTCAAGCCATTATCCCCCCGCAGCCTCCCAAAGTGCTGATATTATAGATGAGAACTACTGAGCTTGGCCCAGATAATTCTGTTTCTTATTTTTATTTATTTATTTATTTTTGTGTGTGTATATATATATATACACATATATACACACACACACACACACACACACACACACACATATATATATATATTTTGTTGCATTTTAGGTTCTGGGGTACATGTGCAGATCATGCAGGATTGCTGCATAGGTACATACATGGCCATGTGGTTTGCTGCCTCCATCCCCATCAGCTATATCGGGCATTTCTCCCCATGTTATCCCTCCCCAACTCTCTACCCCACAGTCCTTCCTACCCCTTAGTCCTTCCCCACAGACCTCAGTGTGTGATGCTCCACTCCCTGTGTCCATGCATTCTCATCATTCAACACCTGCCTATGAGTGAGAACATGTGGTGAACATGATTTGAACATGTGTTTGATTTTCTGTTCCTGTGTCAGTTTGCTGAGAATGATGGTTTCCACGTTCATCCATGTCCCTACAAAGGACATGAACTCATCGTCTTTTATGGCTGCATAGTATTCCATGGTGTATATGTGCCACATTTTCCCTGTCCAGTCTATCATTGATGGGCATTTGGGTTGGTTCCAAGTCTTTGTTATTGTGAACAGTGTTGCATTGAACATACGTGTGCATGTGTCCTTGTAATAGAACAATTTATAACCCTTTGGATATATACCCAGTAATGGGATTGCTGAGTCAAATGGAATTTCTATTTCTAGGTCCTTGAGGAATTGCCACGCTGTCTTCCACAATGGTCGAACAAATTTACAGTCCCACCAACAGTGTAAAAGTGTTCCTATTTCTCCACATCCTCTCTAACATCTGTTGTCTCCAGATTTTTTAATGATTGCAATTCTAACAGTGTGAAATGGTATCTCAATGTGGTTTTGATTTGCATTTCTCTAATGACCAGTGATGATGAGCATTTTTCATATGTTTGTTGGCCTCATATATGTCTTCTTTTGAAAAGTGCCTGTTCATATCCTTCACCTCCTTTTGAATGGGTTTTTTTTTTTCTTGTAAATCTGTTTTACTTCTTTGTAGATTTTGGGTATAACTCCTTTGTCAGATGGGTAGATGGCAAAAATTTTTTCTCATTCTGTTGTTTGCCAGTTCACTCTGATGATTGTTTCTTTTGCTGTGCAGAAGCTCTGGAGTTTGATGAGATCCCATTTGTCTATTTTGGCTTTTGATGCCAATGCTTTTGATGTTTTAATCATGAAGTCCTTGCCTATGCCTATGTCCTGAATGGTTTTGCCTAGGTTTTCTTCTACGGTTTTTATGGTGTTAGGTCTTACGGTTAAGTCTTTAATCCATCTGGAGTTAATTTTAGTGTAAGGTGTCAGGAAGGGATCCAGTTTCTGCTTTCTGCACATGGCTAGCCAGTTTTCCCAACATTATTTATTAAACATGGAATCCTTTCCTCATTGTTTATTTTTGTCAGGTTTGTCAAAGATTAGCTGGTTGTAGATGTGTGGCATTGCCACTGAGGCCTCTGTTCTGTTCCATTGGTCTATATCTCTGTTTTGGTACCAGTACCATGCTGTTTTGATTACTGTAGCCTTGTAGTACAGTTTGAAGTCCAGTAGTGTGATGCCTCCAGCTTTGTTCTTTTTGCTTAGAATTGACTTCGCTATGTGGGCTCTCTTTTGGTTCCATGTGAAGTTTAAGGTGGTTTTTTTCCAGTTCTGTGAAGAAGGTCATGTGTAGCTTCATGGGGATAGCACTGAATCTATAAATTACTTGGGGGCAGTATGGCCATTTTCATGATATTGACTCTTCCAAACCACGAGCATGGAATGTTTCTCCATCTGTTTGTGTCCTCTCTTATTCGGTGAGCAGTGGTTTGTAGTTCTCCTTGAAAAGGTCCCTTACATCCTTTGTTAGTTGTATGCCTAGGTATTTTATTCTCTTTGTTGCAGTTGTGAATGGGAGTTTACTCATGATTTGGCTCTCTGTTTGTCTGTTATTCATGTAAAAAAATGCTTGTGATTTTTGCACATTGATTTTGTGTCCTGAGACTTTGCTAAAGTTGCTTATCAGCTTCAGGAGATTTTGGCTTGAGATGATGGGGTCTTCTAAATATACAATAATGTCATCTGCACATAGAAACAATTTGACTTCCTCTTTTCCTAACTGAATACCTTTATTTCTTTTTCTTGCCTGATTTCTCTGGCCAGAACTTTCAATACTCTATTGAATAGGAGTGGTGAGAGAGGGCATTCTTGTCTTCAACCAGTTTTCAAAGGGAAAACTTCTAGTTTTTGTCCATTCAGTATAATATTGGCTGTGGGTTTGTCAGAAATAACTCTTATTGTTTTGAGATACATTCCATCAATACATAGTTCACTGAGAGTTTTTAGTATAAAGTGCTGTTGAATTTTGTTGAAGGCCTTCTCTGCATCTATTGAGATAATCATGGGGTTTTTGTCTTTGGTTCTGTTTATGTGATGGATTACATTTATAGATTTGTGTATGTTGAACCAGCTTTGCATCCCGGGGATGAAGCCAACTTGATCATGATGGATAAGCTTTTTGATGTGCTGTTGGATTCTGTTTGCTAGTATTTTATTGAGGATTTTCATGTCAGTGTTCATCATAGATATTTGCCTGAAATTTTTTTTTTTAGTTGTGTCTCTGCCAGGTTTTGATATCAGTGTGATGTTGTCCTCATAAAATGAGTTAGGGAGGATTTCTTCTTTTCTGTTGTTTGCAAGAGTTTCATAAGGAATGGTACCAGCTCATCTTTGTATGTCTTGTAGAATTAGGCTGTGAACCCATTTGGTCCTGGACTTTTTTTGGTTAGTAGGCTATTAATTGCTGCCTCAATTTCAGAACCTGTTATTGGTCTGTTCAGGGATTCAACTTCTTCCTGGTTTAGTCTTGGGAGGGTGTAAATATCTAGGAATTTATCCATTTCTTCTAGATTTTCTGGTTTATTTGCATAGAGGTGTTTGTAGTATTCTCTGATGGTAGTTTGTATTTCTGTGGGATTGGTGGTGATTTCCCCTTTATCATTTTTTTTTAACTGCATCTATTTGATTCTTCTCTCTTTTCTTCTTTATTAGTTTTGCTAGTGGTCTATCTATTTTGTTGATCTTTGAAAAAAACCAGCTCCTGGATTCACTGATTTTTTGAAGAGTTTTTCATGTCTCTGTCTCCTTCAGCTCTGCTCTGATCTTAGTTATTTCTTCTCTTCTGCTAGCTTTTGAATTTGTTTGTTCTTGTTCCTCTAGTTCTTTTAATTGTGATGTCAGGGTGTCAGTTTTACATCTTTCTTCCATTCTCTTGTGGATGTTTAGTGCTATAAATTATCCTCTACTCACTGCTTTAAATGTGTCCCAGTGATTCTGGTATATTGTGTCTTTGTTGCCTTTGGTTTCAAAAAGCATCTTTATTTCTGCCTTCATTTCATGATTTATCCAGTAGTCATTCTGGAGCAGGTTGTTCAGTTTCCATGTAGTTGTGAAGTTTTGAGTGAGTTTCTTTCTCCTGAGTTCTAATTTGATTGCACTATGGTCTGAGAGACTGTTTGTTATGATTTCCGTTCTTTTGCATTTGCTGAGGAGTGTTTTACTTCCAATTATGTGGTCAATTTAGAATAAGTGTGATATGGTGCTGAGAAGAATGTATATTCTATTGATTTGTAATGGAGAGTTATGTAGATGTTTATTAGGTCTGCTTAGTCCAGATCTGAGTTCAAGTCCTGGATATCCTTGTTAATTTTCTGTCTCATTGATCTGTCTATTATTGATGATGGGGTGTTAAAGTCTCCCACTATTATTGTGTGGGAGTCTAAGTCTCTTTGTAGGTCATTAAGAACTTGCTTTATATATTTGGGTGCTCCTGTGTTGGGTGCATATGTATTTAGGATCATTAGTTCTTCTTGTTGGATTGATCACTTTACCATTATGTAATGTCCTTCTTTGTCTCTTTTGATTTTTGTTGATTTAAAGTTTGTTTTATCAGAGACTAGGATAGCAACCCCTGCTTTTTTTTCTGCTCTCCATTTGCTTGATAAATCTTCCTCCATCCTTTTATTTTGAGTCTATGTGTATGTTTGCATATGAGATGGGTCTCCTGAATACAGCACACTTTTTCTTGACTCTTTATCCAATTTGCTACTCTGTGTCTTTTAATTGGGGCATTTAGCCCATTTACATTTCAGGTTAATATTGTTATGTGTAAATTTGATCCTGTCATTATGATGCTAGCTGGTTGTTTTGCCTGTTAATTGATGCAGTCTCTTCATAGCGTTGATGGTCTCTACCATTTGGTATGTTTTTTCCAGTGGCTGTTACTGGTTGTTCCTTTCCATATTTAGTGTTTCCTTCAGGAGCTCTTGTAAGGCAGGCCTTGTGGTGACAAAATGTCTTAGCGGTTTCTTTCCCATAAAGGATTTTATTTCTCCTTCACTTATGAAACTTAGTTTGGCTGGATATGAAATTCTGGGTTGAAAATTCTTTTCTTTAAGGATATTGACTATTGGACTCCACTCTCTTCTGGCTTGTAGGGTTTCTGCCAAGAGATCTGCTGTGAGTCTGATGGGCTTCCCTTTGTGAGTCTGATGGGCTTCCCTTTGTGAGTAATCCAAACTTTCTCTCTTGCTGCCCTTAGCATTTTTCCCTTCATTTCTACCCTCCTTAATGTAGCAATTATGTGTCTTGGGAGTTGCTCTTCTTGAGGAATATTGTTATGGTGTACTCTGTATTTCCTGGATTTGAATGTTGGCTTGCTCTGCTAGTTTGGGAAAGTTCTCCTTGGTAATAAATATCCTAAGGAGTGTTTTCTGACTTGTTTTCATTCTCCCAGTCACTTTCAGGTACACTGATCAAACGTAGATTTGGTCTTTTCATATAATCCTATATTTCTTGGAGGCTTTGTTAATTTTTTTCACTCTTTTTTCTCTAATCTTGTCTTCTGCTTTATTTCATTGAGTTGATCTTCATTCCTTGATATCCTTTTTCCGCTTGATTGATTCAGTTATTGAGACTTGTGTATGCTTCATGAAGTTCTTGTGTTGTGTTTTTCAGCTCCATCAAGTCGTTTATGTTCTCTCTAAGCTGGTTACTCTAGTTCGTGTTTTGTCTAACCTTTTCCCCAAGTTCTTAGCTTCCTTGCATTGGGTTCAGACACGATCCTTTAGCTCAGAGAAGTTTGTTATTACCCACCTACTGAAGCCTGCTTCTGTTGTTTTGTCAAAACTCATTCTCCATTCAGTTTTGTTCGCTTGCTGGTAAGGAGTTGTAATCCCTTGGAGGAGAAGAGGTGTTCTGCTTTTTGGAATTTTTAGCCTTTTTGCACTGGTTTCTTCCCATCTTCATTGATTTACCTACCTTTAGACTTTGAAGTTTGTGACCTTTGGATGGAGTCTCTGAGTGGACATCCTTTCTGTTGATGTTGAAACTATTTATTTCTGTTGGTTAGTTTTCCTTCTAATAGTCAGGCCCCTCTGCTACAGGTTTGCTGGAGTTTGCTGGAGGTCCACTCCACAGCCTGCTTGCCTGGGAATCACCAGCAGGGGCTATAGAACAGTAACGATTGCTGCCTGCTCCTTTTTCTGGTAGCTTCATTCCAGAAGGGTACCCATCAGATGCCAGCCAGGGCTCTCCTGTATCAGGTGTCTGTCAGCCCCTGCTGGGAGGTGTATCCCAGTCAGGATACATGGAGTCAGGTAGCCAATTGAGGAGGCAGTCTGTCTCTATGAGAGCTGGAACATTGTGCTGGGGAATTCGCTGCTCTCTTCAGAGCTGCCAGGCAGGGACGTTTAAGTCTGCTGAAGCTGTACCCACAACCACTCCTTTTCCCAAGTGCTCTGTCCCAGGAAGGTAGGGGCTTTATAAGTCCCTGATGGGCCGCTGCCTTTTTTCAGAGATGTCCTGCCCAGTGAGAAGGGAGTCTAGTGACGCAGTTTGGCTGCGGAAACCTTCCTCAGCTGCCATGGGCTCCACCCTGTTGTAACTACCTGGGACTTTGTTTACATAGGCGAGGTTACAACTGCCTATTTGAGCCTCAGAAATGGCAGATGTCCCTCCCCACCCTGAGCTTGAAGGTCCCAGGTTGAGCTCAGACTGCTGTGTTGGTTGGGAAATTTTCAAGCCAGTGAATCTTAACTTGCTGGTTTTCATGGTGGTGGGACCCACCAAGCCAGATGACTTGGCTCCCTGGCTTCAGTCCCCTTTTCAGGGGAGTGAACAGTTTTGTCTTGCTGGCTTTCCAAGCACCACTGGGGTATAAAAAAAAAAACTGCTGTGGCTAGCTTGGTGTCTTCCCAAACGACTGCCCAGTTTCATGCTGGAAACCTGGGGCTCTGGTTTTGTGGGCACTGGAGGGAATCTCCTGGTCTGTAGATTGTGAAAACCAGGGGGAAAGTGCAGTATCTGGGCTGGAGTGCTGGGAACAGTCTCCAATGGCTTCCCTTGGCTAGGCGAGGGAGTTCCCAGGCCCCTTGCACTTCCTGGGTCAGGTGATGCCCAACCCTGCTTTGGCTCATCCTCCTTGGGCTGCACCCACTTTCCAACCAGTCTCAGTTAGAAGAACCAGGTTACCTCAGTTGTAAATGTGGAGATCACCCACCTTCTGCATCATTCTCACTGGGACTTGCGCACTGGAGCTGTTCCTATCCACATTTTCATCTGATGCCCTGCTTAAAGGACTCCTTAACATTTGCTGTATTACAGCTATACTATCTAAATTCTTTCCCCATTTGTTTGTCTGAAAATACTTTTATTTCACGTTCATTTTTGACAGATGATTTTTTTTTTGCTGGGAAAGAATTCTAGGTTTTCTTTTTCAATTATTTAAAAAATGTTGCTTCACTAGCTTCTAGGTTACATTTATTGCAATGAGAAATTTGTTGCCAATTTTCTTTGCCCATTGAACTAATCTTGTTTTTCCCTGCTAGCTGCTTTGTTTTGAAAAATTTGATTATGGCATACCTGGTATCATTTTTTTGTTATTTTTGCTTGGAGTTTGCTGAACTTTTTGCATCTGTGGGTTATTTTTCAAATTTGCAAACTTTTGGCCATTATTTTTTCAAATAGTCTTTCTGTCTACTCTCTATCCTTTGCTGATCATAATTAAACAAATATTTGATCAAAACTATTCCTTAGTTTATTGATGTTTTGTTAATTTTCTCAACAAATATTTGATCAAAACTATTCTTTAGTTCATTGATGTTTTGTTAATTTTCTCACTTCGATTTGTTTCTCTCTCTGGTTCACTCAGTCTTGTTCTCATTCTCTGTTTTTCCTTTTGGACAGTTCTTATTGCTAATCTTTTAAGTTTACTATTTTTTTCTTCTGTGATGATTAATCTGCTGTTAATCCTATTCAATGTATTTTTCATTTCAGACATTATAGTTTTTATCTCTAGAAGTTTATTTTGGGTCTCTTTTACATCTCCCTTTAGCATGCTCAGTCTTTCCTCCAGTTTCTTAAATGTATAAAATGCAGTAATAACAAATTCTTTATTTTGCTTGTCTAATAATTCTATTACCTTTATCATCTTTGTTTTTTTATTGAGTCTTCATTATGGGATGCATTTTCCTACTTCTTTGCATGACTAGTAATTTTTGACTGGATGCTAGACATTTTGAATTTTACCTTGTTATGTGCTGAATATTTTTATATTCCTATAAATATTCTTGTATTTTGTTCTGAGATGTGGTTCAGTTATTTGGAAATAGTTTAATTTCTTGAGACTTTTTAAACTTTGTTTTTAGAAATTTTATTTTTAATTGAGAAATAGTAATTGCATATATTTATGGAGTATAATGTGATGTTCTGATACATGTATTCTTGAGACTTTAAAAAGTTTTTGTTAGGTGAGTTCAGGCTTGCATTTAGTCTAGGTTTAATTTTTCCCCCATTGAACTGAGACTTTTTTTGTACGTTGATAACCTTATCGTTAATGAATTCTCACTTTGTCTTTTGGGAACAGACACTATTTCCATTCCATTGTGAATTCCAAGCATTGTTGCCACTACTTATTTTCTAGGTTGTTTTTTGCTCAATAGTTTTCTCACATATACATGCTGATCAGTACCCAGGTGAAATATAGAAGGAAATTTCCTGCATATTTCTGGTATCCTTTTTCTGTGCAACTCTGTCTTCTCTGGTACTCTGTGTTATGAACTCTCCTTTCCCTGACTACCTCAGGTTTTCCAGATTTGTCTCTTCAATTTAGGGAGAAATATGGGCTCTGAGTGAGTCCCTCCATCCCTGTGCCATGGATTGGAAATGTTTTCCAAGTAGTAAGTTGGGGTAATAGAAGGCCTCACCACATTTGCTTTCTGTCTCTTTGGAATTTACAGTGTTTTGGTTTCAGATATCCAATGTCTTGAGAGTTGCTTCATACACTTTGTCCAGTTTTTCAGCTGCCCAGGCTATAAATTAAATCCAGTTCTTGTTACTCCGTCTTGGCTGGAAGCAATTCTTCGGTTTCATTTGATGCAAAAGTTTTACAGATAAAACTTGGTAAAAGCCTATCCTGTTTAACAAGTTACTTTGCAGTCTTTACTGATAAGCATTTAATCCTTTAGTGAATGCACATGGCTCCATTCATGTTCAGTGTTTCGTAGATTTTTCTGACAGTCCTGTGAAACTGGCTGGGGTGGGTAGGAATGATTACTTGATAGATGAGGAAACTGAGACAAAGAGAGGCTAGGTGACTTGCTCAAAAATTTACAGTTATTTTAAGAATTGAGACTAGGACCTCAGAATCCAGAATCAGGTTGTTGTGATCTTTCTGCTATAACAGGCTTCCATATTGATGTTTTAAAAATAGAGTCATTTAGGGATTTTTAAAAAGTTTATTTTTTACTTCATTAGAATGTAAAAATTCTGTGGGTGAAGTTGAATCATCAAATGGGGCCAATTTATTCCATTCTATGGGGAAGGGAGATTTATTTCATTCTGTCTATCTATATATCTAATATATATGTGAAGCCCTTACTACATACGGTGATTTGAGAAACTGGTAGGCCTGACATAGTTGGGAAAAATCTTATGTCTATTTTTCTGTTCACTAGTTTCTACTTTATAAGGCTCTAGAAATAGTTCAAATTTGAATCTCAGCTAAGGTGTCTAAAAATATTTTATGCCCCATCCTTTCTCTTTTTAAGTGTTGTAAGAAAATGCACTTCTGACTGGCATAAGAAAAGCTATGACATCTTAAGAATTTTTCTATAAGACCCTATGAAGACACTTATTTGAGGACGTTTTCGGTTCTGTCCTTTCTGTGGGGGACGTAAAACAAAAGGTCATTTTCACACCTCAAATTCAATTTGTGTCTGTTTTATAATCTATTTTTATGGCTGTCATCCAATTTTGTCCCTCTAGTTTAGATTGTATCTAATAGTATCTTGGCTTTGATTTAGGCAGGATAGAAAGAGATTTGCTATTAACCTGGCCAGACACAGACTCCTGTGACACTTAAAGGGTTATACGAAAGGGATAGAAATGGATGTCTCGCTTTGATGTTGAATACATGGACACACACACACACACACACACACACACACTCACTCTCTCTCTCTCTCTCTCTCTCTCTCTCTCTCTCTCTCACTCAAAGTAAATTCTAACTCATTTGGAGCCCTGGGGGCATGTAAACACGCATAAGGAAATTTCCCATAGGTTTACAGGGCAGGGAGAGCTATTCCTCCCCCATGTATTAGCAGAAGTGGCAGATGGCATCTTTCTCCCCCAGTAATCACCAGATGGCATAAAGCTATGCCCTGTGGTGCAGGAAGGAGGAAACTGGGTTGATCATGTATTTTCTACACCTAAGCTCTTCTTATTTGACTGAAATTTGTCTGTGCTACTGGTCATGTATTTATGTTAGAAGAATTTAAAGAAAGGGACCAAAAACCTCATTGTGATTGCAGAGTATTCATTTTAATTTCATAAATATAGTACATTTTATGAGCTAATAACTTGCAAATCTGCTAAGCAGCCTCATAGGTTTCTGTTCACTTGTATCCTGAGCTATGATATGTGCCTCCTGCTCTAAACCTCTTCTATACAGCATTTTTCAGGAATGATGTAATGCCTAGAAAATTGAAGTTTAATCTTTTGAGTAGCAAAAACTTTACTGTAAAAATTAAAAATAAACCTTTGAAAATTTTTAGATACTGATGTTCAGTTTTACTGAATGGTATCATGTTTATAATAATGACTGTTAGAAACATAAGTTGTAGTACAGGTGCAGTTGACATTGTTGTGATAACAAATGAGACTAAAGGCAGAATGGATCTTACTTAATCCTGAAGCAATCTTAGAACACAAGTTGAAGGCAGTTTTTAAAGAAGTTGGAAGTAGATATCCTTTTTAATCAACAGATTATAATGATTGAATAGAAATGAGGCAGTAAGTATTGTAGGTAAAACCATTTTATCACAACATTAATCTGAAATGTCTCAATGAGTTCTATAATCATTGAGTCCTGAAAGGTAATTAGACATCAAGATGTATTTTTTTTTTTTAATCTGTATTTGACTGGTAGAGTTACTCTTTTTGGATTAAATCTATAGTACCTTTAATCTATAGAGAGGAAGTAGGAATCTTTGAGAAACTTCTGTGCCACTGACAAGGCTTTTCAAACTGCCTTTGTTTAAAGCCTGACCTTTTGTTTTGCATTTTCATATCCTGCTTAGTACTTTTGTCTCCCAGGCTGACCACAGCCTTTTCTCCTCATAAGGAACTCATTTGTTTTACAGCTGCATTGTTGATTTCTTAGTAGTTATGGATTTTAATACATATTAAGGGTGCTTTTTATATTTCAATGTCATTTAGGTTACATAGGCAAGAAAATCCATTTAAGCTCAACAAATGATTTTGAGAAAAGTGCACATCCATGTGCAAAAGAATAGCGTTGGATCCTTACCTTATATCATATACAAAAATTAACTCAAAATGGACCAAAGACCTAAACGTAAGAGTTAAAACTATAAAACTCTTAATATAAATTATAGCGGAGAAGTTTAATGACGTTGGATTTGGTAATGACTTCTTGAATTTGACACCAAAAGCATATACGTTGAACTACATGAAAACAAAAAACTTTTGTGTATCAAAGGACACAATCAACACAGTAAAAACCAGCCTATGAAATGAAAGAAAATATTTGTAAATCACATATCTAATGAAGGGTTACTATCGAACATATATAAAGAACTGCTACAACTCAACAATGAAAACCAAACAACCCAATTAAAAAATGGGCAAAGGTCTTGAATAGATATTTCTCTAAAGATGTTACCCAAATGATAAAGAACAAGTAGATAAAAATGCCCTAATCATTTGGGAAAATATAAATCAAAACCAAAATGAGATGCCTTTTTATACCTTGTGGGATAGCTGTTGCTACTACTACTGCTACTACTACTACAAAAAATCAAACCAACAAAACAGGAAATTAGAAGTGTTGGAAAAGATGCAGAGAAATTGGAATACTTGCTTACTGTTGGTGGGCATATAAAATAGCAAAGTCACTACAGAAAAGAGTATGATGGTTTCTAAAAAAACTTAAAATAGAATTATCATACTATCCAGCAATTCCACTTCTGAGAATATACCCAAAATAATTCAAAACAGGAACTTAAAGAGATATTTGTACACTCACATTCATAGCAGCATTATTTATAAAAATTAAAAAGTAGAAGCAACCCAAATGACTGTTGATGGATGAATAGATCTACAGAATTTGGTATATACATGCAATAGAATATTTTTCAGCCTTACGAAGGAAAACAAATTCTGAGACATAGTACAACATGGCTGAACCTTGAAGATAGTGAGTGAAATATGCCAGTCAGGAAAAGACAAATACTATATGATTCTACTTATATGAGATATCTTGAGTAGTAAAATTTGTGGGGAGAGAAAGTAGAATGGGAGCTGTCAGAAGTTAGGATGAGGGAAAAGTGAAGAATTGCTCTTTAATGGATGTAGAGTTTCAGTTTTACAAGATAAATAGAGTTGTGGAGATTGATTGTAGAACAATGTCAACATTGTTAATACTATTGAAATTCACATTTAAAAATGATTAAATGGTAAATTTTATGTTACGTGTATTTTACCACAATTAAAGAAATAATGGGAAAAGATTTTGTCAACAAACTGCTTGGTAGTCTACCAATTGGGGATTGGATTAACATTTACTCCTGTGAAGATCTGGGCAAGGGCAGGGATGTGTTATGGGAGGCATGAAGGTTAATTTAGTGATAGACTATAGTAAATGGTGTAGCAGTAGTATAAACAAAGTTCAATGGGAATGAAAAAGGAAAACTTAAGTCTTCCTGAAGGCATAAGAGAGATCATCCTAGACAAGGTGGTTTTATTTGAGCTGGTTTGAGAGATGAGTGGGAATATGACAGGAAGGAAAAGAATAAAAGGAGATAATAGGGAGAGGAAACAGAATGAGCAGATGCCATGGAGTTGTGAAAGACCATAATCTGGGAATGGTGGTGGTCAGACCACAGTGCTTTATGAATACTTCCCATATTCCCATGGTTCAGAGCTGAAATCTACTAAATGTGCAAATTTTCTCTTAATAATTCATTTAAATTCTGTATTAGTTTCCTGTTGCTGCTTTAACAAATCACCACAAATTTAGTGGCTTTAAACAACAGAAATTTATCTTATAGTTCTGGAGGTCAGAAGTTCAGAAATCGAGGTGTCAGCAGGGCTGTGTTTCTTCTAGAGGCTCTAGGGGAGAATCAATTTCTTTACCTTTTCTAGATTTAATAGGTGGCCTGTATTCTTTGGCTGGTTAACCCCTTGTTTGCCTTGGTCTGATCTCTGTTTCTATTATCACATCTCCTCCTCTCTCTTGGACCTGCTTGCCTTCCTCCTACAAGTATTTCGATTACATTGGGCACACATAGATAATATCTTAAAGTCCTTAACTTAGTCACATCTGCCAAGTCTCTTTTGCCGTGTAAGGTAATATGCTTATAGGTTTTGGGGACTGAGATGTAAATACTGTTGGGAGCCTATTTTTCTGTACTTCCATAGATTCCATAGGAGTAAAATATCTTAGGTCTCAAAATATATAGGCTGAATGAATTTGTATATCAAAAGAGTATGCAGCCCAAATCATATATATATTTTTTTGCTATTCATATTAGTTGATTTTCTGCAACTTAAACAATCACCCTTTCATCAGTCAGTATCATGAGCTGTGACTCTCAAAATAATCTCCAATTATTCATGGTTTCTCCCTTAGTGAGACCCTTATAACACCAATTCTGGCCAAGTCATAAAGCATTTAAGAAGTTCCTGATGCCTGCCTTCCTTTCACCATCAAACTTTTGGAAAGAGGGGGTTCCATATTCACTCTCTTTGTTTATTCAGCTCATTCACAATTCCACACAGGAAAAGCTGGCACCTCTTTTGGATTTAGTTTTCTTACCTGGTCCAGGTCTCTTATTTTCGAGATGTTTCTCTCCACCTTTAAACTATGTTGATTCTGTGATACTACTACTTCTCAGTCATGCAGCATCAGAATTGGGCTAGTTCCCCTCAAGTCTCTTAGCCCCTAGTAAATTATTTTTCTCCTAGGATCTCAAGCCAAGCTGTTAGTCTAATCATTGTGTTGTGACAAGCTGCAGTTTGGAATTCAGCAAAAACGTTTTTTGCATTGTAGAATTTCATTAAGAAACAATTCAAGCTAAGAATGAAGGCTGTTCCTGTATTCCTGGTAGGCTTCTCTCCCAATGCTGGGTCACACATTGTTGCCTTTCTGGCTAAAGGTTTCCCTATACTGTTAAATTATCACTATCTCAGGATGGAAGGAGATAGTAATCCTTGATAGATATATTCAAGCCAGCCTGGCTTCTGAGGGTTCCAAGTTACTAACAGTTTTCCCTTTTAGTTATGTATTTCTGTATTTATATTTCACATAATCATTTACCTCTTTTGGGCTGAATAAAAACAGAACACTATCTAACCAGGGAAAAGAGCAGTTTTCCTCTGAGAAGCATTCAGCATCCAATTAAATATTTTAAATTGCTTTATAAAATATTTCATCCTGGACTTTCTGTAATTTAGTTTATAATAATCGCTGAGGGAGATCTGACAATGGTTAAGTCTCCAAAAGCTTTTCCTGATTATTTCAGAACGACCTGATTTTCTTCCTGCTTCTGGGGGAAAGTGTCTATTGGGGGAAATGCTCCTAAAATGAGGTGTAAGCTGGGAAGGGTTGCCTCAGGTTTTGTGTTAATTGGTAATAAGCGAACAGCTGATACAACTTTATTCATTTCTTTGCTCTTTTAATATATCTACTGAAGCATTACCATGTGCCAGAGTTTGTACTGAGCCCTCAGTATGGATATGAATTAGATACAGCCTAGTTTTCAGGGAGCTTCCAGTATAGTAGGGTAGACCGATAGGTAAATATCCTGTGAACTAAGTGCATAAGTACATAAAAATGTCATGATGCTGTCATAGTTTCTCTGTGCTGCTATTACATAATACTTGAGACAGGTTAGTTAAGAAAGAACACAATTTTTTTCCTTACAGTTCTAGAGGTTTGATGTCCAAGATCAAGGAGCTAACATCTGGTAATGGTCTTCTTCTTGTATCATCACAGAGTGGAAGGCAGAAGGGCAAATGATCTGAACTCTCTGTGAGGCCTCTTTTATATGGGTCTTAATCTCATTCATAAGAGGAATCCTCATGACCTAATTATCTCTTAAAGGCCCCACCTCCTAATACTATCATATTGGAATACCTGAATTTTGGAGAAGATACTTTCAAAACAGATAATGTACTCAAGTATCTGCATGGTATATAAAGTGGGCAAAGTGGGAGCAAACCTATGATTTTTTTTTGTTTATTTATTTATTTGTTTATTTATTTATTTTTTCCTGTCTCCAGTAATGGGTATAAGCAAAAACCTATGATTTTATCATTAGGAAACAGGGGTGCATACTTGATGTCCTTGTAAGTTCTAATCAAGAGTAGCAGACGTATGAATACAAAAGCATTCTGAAGGAGGCTTGGTATCATTCATATCTTAGTCTAATATTGGGATTCACTCAGGGTGGTTGGCAAAATATTAAGGGAAATATTGGGGAAAGTTATAAGATACAGTCTCAAACCTTTTGGAAGGCTGAAAGATTTTCATTAACTTGTAATAATGGAACAGGCTCAGGCAGCCAGTTCTTACCTTAGAGCATTAGGTCATAGAGTGAAGTTTAGGGATAACAGAAGCTTCCTTAGTCAAGTCTGTTTACCCTACATTCCTTTGCCTCTACTCTAACTAGCTTGTTTACTCATGTAAACTTTGTGCTGAATGGTCCTCTTGGTGGGAGGTCAAAGGGAGGTTACCTGCTAATAGTGTTGGCTCTGGGCCCTGGAACCAAAGCTTTTAGCATTCATAAGACCACTCTTTTAACCATGTTAATTATCTACAAGTGTGGTGACTTAGAACTTCTGTTATTAAATCTATACTGAATAAATGCAAGAAAGAACAGCTAGTAACGGGTTGGGTAGCTGCAATCACCCTCTGAGAGCAGCTGATGACCTTTTCAGCCCACTCGTTCACTGTACTCAGTGTGTGAGTATATTTTATTCATCCATCATAGAGTCAGGGTTTGTAAGACAGACCCTTGCAGGTGGTGATCAATGTCTCAGTCCAATAACGACTAAATATTTACAGAGTATCTATCATAAGCTGAGAACTCTTTGTTGGTCAAAAATTGTGACAGACGATAAAATAAAAAGGAGAGCAGTCAAAAGAGACTTGAAGAAGCAGGATATTATTTTCTTCCCAAAATGATAGAGAATAGGGAAATAAAGACATAATAAAAATTCTAGAGAGTCTACTTTAATATGAAATATTTACCTAGTATGGGCTGAAAGCTTTCTCATACTCTGGTCAGGCTTATCAAATTTGACACGATAATCCCAAAACTGTGAAGATAGGAGATATCTTTTGTGGTCTTTTTTACAGCGGTAGAAGCAGAATATGTGATTTTAAGAAAATAATCTAGGCTTTATAAATCCATGAGGAACAGCTGAATGCTCAAGTGGTTCATATGTTTCTTTGAGAAAGAAAACATGTTATTTTCCATAATAGTCATTTCAAACTGAAGAAGTACTAGATGATTATTAGTGTGGGAAAAATAATAACTGTATAAATATAGGCAAAAGAATAGAAATAGGTCACAGAGAAATAAATATAAATAGATTATACAAATATAAAAAATATTCAGCATTACTTCCAGTTAAAAACATGCAAATCCAAGCAAGGAGATACTTACTGGGTTACCAACATTTAGATATTTGATATCTGGTGTGGAAGGTGAAGAAACTGTCAATGCCAAATATGAATGAGAGAAAAATGGGTATAATAATTTTAGAGGGCAACTGGATGCTATCTAACAAAATTAAAAATTTACACACATCTTTTAACCTAGTAATTCCACACCTAGAAATGTATTCTAGGAGAAGTGTTTAAATAAGTGATATACAGAGATATTTCTCCAGCCTTGTTTAATAGCAATAGGAATATATATCTATCAATTGGAGATCATTTAAGTAAATTATGGTTGATTCATAATTTGAATCAATATGGTTGATTTGAATATATTTGAGTCTAGGGAATATTGGTTAATAAGAAAGATATGAATATATTTGTGCTAACACAGAAAGATCTGTATTAACAAGCAAGATGGAGAGCTGTGTGTAATATGCTTGTTAAAAGAGTGTTTTAACAGGTACACAAGAAATAGCTAACACTGGTTCTCTGGGTTGTGGAACTGGGAGGATCTGGATTAAGATGAAGATTTAATTTTATTGTATGCATTGGATTGTTTCACTTGTTTTCTTATACGTTTGTGTTAATTTTTCCAAATAAAAACAAACGTAATTTAGACAGTGAAGAGAGGAGCTTAGTGTCTTGGTATTCGCTGTAAAATGCTATGTTAGAAGTCTCTTCGTGATCCCAAAATAGAAAAATCTATCAACTTAGGTATTTTTATTTCTAATAACACTTCTAGTTATTTTTCTGGAGCTCTAGTGAACTAGGGAGAGTTCATCAAGGTCTACCACATGCTCAAAACTGATCCTAAGGGAAGAGTATTTTACTGAATGAGTCTGATGAAATGCTAGGATGAGTGTCCAAGATGGAGGAGGTAGGATTGTGGTAGTGCTTGTTTTATTTTATTGACTTAAAAACGTCTCATTTAAAGGGAAGCAACTAAACATCACCTAGTTAGTTACTCTTGTCAAAAAGCTAAGCATAAGAGAACAAGCAGATACAAATGTAGGGACATTTGACAAAACAACCAACTTGTCTTCTTCAAAAAACTTAATGTCATAAAACTAAAAATAGGAAGGGTTTATAATAAAGGGAACTAAAACATTAAATGTAGTGTGGGATGCTTGATTGAATGCTGGATTGATATGACATGACAGGTACAATTGAAAGAATTTATATGGATTGCATATTAAATAATCATATTTATATAAAAGTCTCAAGTGTAATTGTTGTATTCTAGTTATGTAGGAGAATGTCTTATTTATAGAAGATAGATGCTGAGATATTTTTGGATAAAGCATGATGTCTACAACTTACTCTCAAGGGGATCAGCAGAAAATGTATATGCATATATAGATATATACAAATATATCTTGAGAAAGATGAAGGAAATGTGGCCAAATGTTAAGAATGGGTGAATCTAGATTAAGCAAATGTGGATGTTCATTATATTTTTGGTACTCTTCTGTAGGTGTAACATTTTTCAAAATAAAAAGCTGAGAAAAAAGAGAAGCAACCAGCAGAATGTAAAACTTCTGATTTAAATAGCACAGGTCTTAGAGACATAATTTTTCACTGCTTCCCTCTACACTGAATGAGATGAGGAGCCACCGGGAGGTTTTGAGTGAGGAGTCACTTGATTGTAGGTTTTAAAAAGATTATTCTGGTTTCTGCCTTCAGAGTTAACCTTAGGTGGCCAGTGGTGGAAGCAGCAAGCCCAGTTAGGAGGTGACTGCATCCAAGCGACGGGTCACAGTAGCTTATACCACAAAAGCAGAAGCCAGGTAGTGAGATGTCACCTCATTCTGGAACTGTCTTGAAGGTAGAGACAATAGAATTTGCTGACAGATTAGGTGTGGGATATGAGAGAAAGTAAAGAATAAAAGGTAAAAGTTTTTGGCCTGAGCAACCAGAGGATAAAATGGCTTGAAACAAGTTTGGAAAGGCTTCAGGTAGCATAGGTTTTGTGGGTCAGGGGAAGCTCAGAATTCATTTTAGCTCTTTTGAATTTGAATGATCAGACATCTGAGTGGAGATCTTGGGTGACTATTGGAATTATTAGTCTGGAATTAACTGGAGAGGTATAGCCTGAAGATATATAAACTATAGGTTGTTACTAAGGGAGTGAATCTACATACAGAACGGAAGCCTGGGGCATTTGGCACTAAGAGGTCAAGGAGTTGGAAAGGAACTAGCAAAGGAGAGCGAAATGAGCAGCCAGTGAGTTGGTGGTAAACTAGGAGTGTCTTTTCTTGGAAGCTAAATAGAGTATTTCAAAAAAGAGAAAGTATATATGCTATGTGATGCTGTGGGGTCAATTAATATGAATAGAAGAATTGATCATTGGATTGAATAATGAGGAGGTCAATGATGACCTTGCCATGAGCATGCATGTTGCTGCAAGTAACAGAAAACCTTAGTAAAACTGTAATAATGTTGCCTTAAACAAAGAGGAGGTCATTTTTCCCATGTAAGAAGAAATCTAGAGAGCTTGTCCCCGGAGTTAGCTTGAGCAAATCAACAATGTTAGAGCCACCCTCTCTGCAATTTTGCTGGACTTTTCTCATAGTGTCAAAATAGCTGCTTATGTGCCACTCAATACACTCACATTCAAGAAGAGAGAAAGAACAATGTCATCAGGATTTAAAAAGCTCCCCAGAAAGCCATCCCTTGCACTCTCCCACTCTCTTAGAGGTGTCAGTTCATGTCTCCTTCACCAAAATGATGTCACATAGTCACTGTCACAAGCTTCAAGAGATATCAGCAAAGTAAATTCATTTTGTATGGTTATATCCTGAAGTACAAAAGAATTTTAATGACTTGACCAATACCACATTGGTAACATAGCAGGGTCAAAGCAAACTGTTTCCAAAGTTTGTGTTCTTTCGGACACATCATGGTATTGCAATAGTCCATGCAAAGGCCATTATGGTTTAAATGAAAGCAATTACAGTAGTGCAGAGATGATTTTGAGAGAAAATATATTTAAAAATATTGCTGACCAATTAGATATAGAAGTTGAGTGAAAGTTAAGAGTGTCACAGATCCTAAAAGGTAGTTAAAACACTCAGACAACAGCTAGGTAAAGAAATAGACTCATCCGGCTGGGCGCAGTGACTCACACCTGTAATCCCAGCACTTTGGAAAGCCGAGGCAGGGGATCACCTGAGGTCAGGAATTCGAGACCAACCTGGCCAACATGGTGAAACCATGTCTCTTCTAAAAATACAAAAATTAGCTTGGTATGGTGGTGCGTGCTTGTGTCCCAGCTACTTGGGAAACTGAGGCAGGAGAATTGCTTGAACTTGGGAGGCAAAGGCTGCAGTGAGCAAAGATGGTGCCACTGCACTCCAGCCTGGGAGGCACAGTGTGTCTCAAAAAAAAAAAAAAAAAAAAAGAAAAGAAATAGACCTATACTTGCAAACCAGGTCAAACCAAAAAATATTTACAGAATGCTATTTCCTGTGCTTTTTGTATGGGGATCCAAAGACAAGTTAAGAATGCAATCACAAGTGATTTGGAGAGACGTTTTATTCTTCTCTGTCCCATAATACTGTGAGAGTACTGAGATAGTGCAAAAGGGCCTACCACAGTGCATGACATATAGTATATTTCCAATGAATATTTCATTTTCGTCTCTTAACTGACTTTGCTGCTTAATCTTCCTTCTCCTGTCTATTGTCTTCACTGCAACCAGAGCTGTCATACAAATTCAAATCTAATCTAACATTCTCTTGTTTAAAAACTGTCAAATTCTCCCCATTACTAGCCATATGAAATCCAAAATTCTGGGTCTCACTGTTGGCCCTGACATCCTTACCTAGTTTCATGCCACTGAATGACTTGCTGCTTCTGAAACATTGTGGGCTCCTATGTGCCCTCTCTGCTTTTTCTATCTAGAAACTTCCATCTCTTTCTTCAAGACGTACTTTATGTCCTATCAAATGTCAAGCCTCATCCTATCTCTCGTGGCAGAGCTGATTACTTCCTTAGTATTCCTGTGGCACATAGTTTTATATTAGCCCTTATTTTGTTATAAGGATTGCAATTTTTTTGTGGGTTTAATCTTTTCTAGACAGTGAGATTTCTGGCATGAGAGATTGCTTTTTATTTTTCTTAAGAATCTTTGCCCTGCACAGTTCTTGACACATAGTAGTTGATTAGCAAATTAATAAATGAGGAGGAGAATGAGAGATAATTTTTTGCCCTTTACCCTCAGAAGCATAAGCTCCAGTAGGGAGATTTGAAGTGAACATAGTCTCCCCACTTTTTTTTGAGACAGAGTCTCGTTCTGTTGCCCGGGTAGAGTGCAGTGCCATGATCCGGGCTCACTTCAACCTTTGCCTCCTGGGTTTAAGTGATTCTCCTGCCTCAGCCTCCTGAGTAGCTGGGACCACAGGTGTGTGCCACCATGCCCAGTTAATTTTTGTATTTTTACTAGAGATAGTGTTTCATCATGTTGACCAGGATGGTCTGGATCCCTTGACTTCATGATCTGCCCGCCTCGGCCTCCCAAAGTGCTAGGATTGTAGGTATGAGCCATCACGTGTAGCCCATGAGCCCTTTCTTTTGGTAGGAGTCTCAAAAATGGTATAAAGTGATATCAGTATAAACAAACGTTTCTAATTAAAGTGACTTAGGCTGTGTCTGCGAGGCCATCACTAAGTCAAAGTGGAAATGAATTAGTCTAAATTACCATAAGCCTTTTTAAAAATGACAGGGTTGGTGCTTCTGTGTATCTCAAGCCTGATTGGCTATGTTGATGAGTCAGGCTCTTTTTAAAGCAGCATAATTTTATTTTATTCCAACTAGTATAACATTTAGAATAGAATTTCAATACCCAATACTCCTCTGTCCCTGAAGTGTGGCCAGCTGGCTGGGATCCTATAAGGTGTCTGAAACGCTTAATAGCAGCCAAGTTAAAAGAATGAACTCCATCTACAGATCAGACCAAACACCAGATACTTACCGAATGATACTCTCTGTGCCCACAATGTGTGGAAGCCAGAGACACCAAGAATGAGTTCACAAGGGAGTTGGGAGGATAGCTGGCTTCCTTGAATCCTGCAGTACTCTGAAGACCAGAACCATGACCTGAAGGCCAAATTAAGGTTTCTGATAGAATAATTTTAAATATCTAAGCCAACATTGGATTTTGTTTTGAGAAGGAATATGAAAAAGATTTCCTGGAGGAATACTCTGTTTTAGTCTACCACTGCCAGTGGCTTTGTGGTTGTTTTGCTGTATGCAAAATATTTTATTTTTATATCTGTTAGTTCTTTTGATCTTCATAAGAATTCTTTGATATATTATCAGATGGGCTTCAGAGAGATTAAATGATTTGCCTATGTTCCCACAGGGATGTGTGAAAGAATCTGGAGGCCTTTGAACCTAAATCTTTTATATCATACTACTATTGGAAAAAACACACAGTTTAGAGAAGCACCTGCTGGGTATAGTTATTCATAGATTTCCATGGGATAGTGTTAGAGTTTGTTACTGATTTGAAGAAATCACTACAAAATGCTAAAGTTGAGGAGAGAATAAAAATGTTACATGGTTGGCTTATCCACTCCACCCTGGGATATGAGAGCTGGGTGGCCTAGGGAACTAGTGCTCGGCATCAGAATTCATTTGCTGAGGCCACTTGACTTTTTTGAAAAACCTGTGGATTCACCAAATCCTTGTGATTGATTAAATCATGAACATCTGTGACTCAGATTGGTTTTCCTTGTTATTAACTGATGAGATGCTTTGTCAATCTTCCTGGTACTCAATGTCTTTCCTGAACCGGGGAAATAGCATAAATAACTGGAAATTTAATCTTCTAGGCTTAGAGACCTTCATCATAGAAAAAAGGATTTCCTGACCTTCTGGGGATAATTCATGCTCCCATATCAACATTTTGTCTAGCTATCTCTCACATATTAGGCACCCTAACAGATAAGTTCGAATGAGTTAGACTTCTGAAGTAAGTTTTTTCTTTGAGACAGTATCTTCCTCTGTTTCTGTGATTGCACCATTGCCCAGGCAGACTGTGGTGGTGTGATCATAACTCACTGCAGCCTTGAACTCCTGAGCTCAAGAGATCCTTTCACCTCAGCCTCCCAGGTAGCTAGGACTAAAGGTCTGTGTGACCATACCTGACTAATTTACATATATATGTTTTTCATAGAGAGGGGAGGTGGGGGTTGGGAGGTGTCTTGCAATGTTGCCCAGGCTGGTCTGAAACTTCTGGCCTGGATCTATCCTCCTGCCTTGGCCTCCCAAAGCACTGGGATTATAGGCATGAGCCACCATGCCTGGCCCCTGAAGTGGGTTTTAATTGATTTATTTGATTACTTATTTGCCTTTGTTGACTCTGAAAAACAGCCTTTTAGCCAGTTAGAATTACTATCCATCAAGTCCAGGCATCTGTGACATTCAATGAGGTAATGACTATTTGATGTGTAACACAGCACATAGAAGCACTGAGTAAATCCTAATTGTTTGAAAAGGGCTTTTAAAGTGGGAATATCAGGAAAGCACATAATATTTTGAAAATTAATAAATTAATATTCTAAAATGAAAACTTAATAAAAGTTATATGAAGATATTCAACACATTGAAATGAATATATAGTGAGTTCAGATATTAATTTTTACTCTATTCTTCCTAAAAAACTGCAGATAAACCATAAAGAGGAAGACCAAGCCAACAGTAGGGTTTGGCCTTGATTATTCTTCCTTTAAGCTCTGAGAATCGTTTTCAAGAATACTACTTTTCTTCTATTATTATCTTACGTAAAATATCAACAATCTGGTCTGTCACTGACTGGAAATGACCATCAGTACCATAGGTATGACCACAGCAAGGCTGGACACCTGAAAAGACATCCTAATGATTTCAAAATGTGGAAAAAAACCACAAAATTGAAATTAATGTTTGATTTAATGTTTGCAAAGTACAACATTTTGTCAGCTAGCCAATGGCAGTGCAACTCTTACATGGTTACATATGTATTATCTTCCATGAGCACTGTGGATACACTTTAATATGTTCCATTTGATGTGATTTGGGGACTTCCACAAGCAAAGGAAGACAATACATACAAATGGTTAATAAGCACATGAAAAGATGCTCAGCATCACCAGCATCAGCAAAATGGGAGTAAAGACCATAAGGAAATATTCATACTCACTAGGAAGGTTAGAATAAAAAAGAAAGTAACAAATGTTGGTGAGGATACAGAGAAACTGGAGCCTTTATAAAGTGCTGGTAGGATTGTCATATGGGACAGTCACTTTGGAAACAGTCTGGCAAGTCCTCAAAAGGCTACCCATAGAGTTACTATGTGACCCAGCAATTTCACTCCTAGGTTTGTATGTAAGAGAAAGGAAAATTTGTGTCTGTACAAAATATTATAGGCAAATATTCATAGCAGCATTATTGAAATAGCCAAAAAGTGAAACAACCTAAACTTATATCAATTGATGAACAGATAAATAAAATGTAGTATATCCATATAATGAAATATTAATATTTGGCTGCAAAAAAAAATGACCTGCTGATACATGCTATGGAATGAATGAACCTTGAAAACACTGTACTAAGCGAAAGAAGGCAGTCACATGTGACCACATACTGTATGATTCCATTATATAAAAAATCCAGAGTAGGCATATCTGTAGAGAGAATTTGGGAGTGACTGCTAAGGGGTATGGGATTTCTTTCTAGAGTGATAAAAATGTTCTGAATTTGTGGTGATGGTTACACAGCTCTGTGAATACACAAAACGCTGTTGAATTACATACTTTAAATGGGTGAATTTTATGGTATGTAAATTATATATAAATGAAACTGTTTTAAAACAAAGGGACAGTGAGGAGAACCCACAGATAACTTAAAATGATCCTGGAATAACTATGTGATAACTATCTCTAATGTGATGGCCAATGTAATTCTCATTTTGTCTTTCCTGCTTTTCTTTTTCATTTATTCATTCATTCACAAACATTTATGGCACAACTACTCTATATCAGGCACTGTGTTAATTTCTGGTTATATGATTGTGAAGAAAATAGATACAGACTTTTCCCATATGAATCTTATAGTATATTGGTGGGGAGAGGTATTAAATAAATATCCTGAAAAACAAATATCTGATTATATACTATGATCTGTAGCATGAAGGAAAAGAGCCCTTCTTGAGCTCTGAAGGATAAGTGGGAATTAACTGGATGAAGAATGGGTAGAAGAACATCATGGGCAGATGGAGCTGCCTGTGTAAAGGCTCAGAGATGTGGACTGGTTTGCTGCTCTCAAGGAGGGAAAGCAGGTCAGAGCATGGTGAGTGAGGGAAGAATTGTGTGTTTCATGTTTGATGGGCAGGGTGAGGCAAGATCCCTGAGCATCTTTAGGCCATGTTAAAATGTTTAATTTCTGAAACAAATAGGAAACATTGGGAGTTTCAAATAGCAGAACGCTATTTATATTTATCAGATGGAGTTGAGATGTATTTTGGAGATAAAGTTACCAAGACTCAATAATGAGTGAGACATAGGAAATGATGTGGTATCAAAGTTGACTCCCATATTTATGGTTTGAAGATTAACTGATTGGGGGAAGGAAGGAGAATAAGAAGATCTGAAATGCCACAGATGGTATTCTCAATGCCAATAGGTGGATCATTATAAGTCTTGTTAAGTACACAGACTTGCTTCTATCTTAGAGCTCAGAATAAAAATGTATCCGCTTGACAGTTCATGAAAAACACAAGTAAACCCCTAATCCAGCTGTAGACATGAAAGATGATTCTATTGAACTATGTAGACCAAGTTAAATACATTTAATTAACATCTGTTTTTGGGTCCCTTTTCTTTGTTGGATTGAGATATTTGAGGATTGTATCTCTTTTTTTTTATTCATCTTTGGAGATTCTAACGCATAGCGAAGAGTTTGGTAATGTACTGAATGTACTGAATGAATGGAGAGGATACATAATAAAGTATTAAAACTAACATGTTGATGTACAAAATGAACACAGAGGTAGGGCAATTTATGGGCAACGATTTAGAGGTGGAGGGAAGGGAGGAGATCAAAGTACAGGTTGAAAGAATGGTGTTGGACAAAAGAAGAGATAACTTACATTTTTGAGATAGAAGGGAAGAGTGAAGGATTGCTTCTGATGTAAAGGTAAAGCAAGAGCATAGCTGTCATTGAGTTGAGTAATTCTTTAAAGTGAAATCTAGTGCATGGGATGTTATAGTTGTTCAAGAAGCTAGAAGGACTTTGAGATGGAGAGGATGTTTGGGAGAATACACATTATCAATTAATGGAAAGGTCAATAGGCTTCCCAGGATACAAAGATGAAAGGATATTTATGATAGACATACTGCCCATCTTTCAGCGCCACTTCCACTGATTTCAGTTTCAAAAATATTCTATATTTTCACCTACTTTGGGTCCTTGCACATGCTATTTCCTTTGCCTGAAATTTCTTTCTTCATTCATTCTTTTAGATAAGTCTTACTCATCCTTCAGGACCCACCTTATATTTCATTTCCATTTGGAAACTTGTCTGCTCCCAAAGCATAGTTAAATGGTCCTCCTGTGACAGCCTATAGATCCTGAGTGTATCCATGTTATAGGACTTAGCAAATTCTATTGCATTGTCTATGTAGACTTATTTCCTTCAGTAGACTGAGAGCTCTTTGAAGATAGGACCTCTGCTTTGTTTATCTCTCTGCTTCCAGCACCTAACTCTATTTAGTAGGTACCCAGTGGATGTTTGCTAAATTAATGAGTTGTGGAAATCTGCTCTTGTGTAGGCAATATGCATGCGACATAGCCAAGTATGAGGATCGATTCTGTACATTGGACATCTCCCTGCACCATCACTTGGACACAAGACTCAGTGCTCTTTAGTCTAATAAGATATTTATTTCAGGATATCTCCTGATCTGAATATTTCAGGAGAAGGAAGAGCCAGTAAAAGACAAAAGATTTGTTTAATGTAAAAGAACCAAGAACTTCATATGGTTTAGTCTGGTTAAACTCTTTCAAAAAAGAGACACAAAAATATACAGCAAAGCTTTTCCTACGTGCAGAATAACTGCTATGTGGGGAGATACCACAAGAAACATTCACTTCACAATTTCATGTATTCTTAGGTTATATGTGACTTCGGAGGACAAGGTGGCATAAGTTTGAACTGTTTTCTACTACATAGAAATAGCTTTGTTGCATAGAAATATTGTAATGAGATTGTACCAGTGTCTCTAAAAAATTGATGAATGTGTTTAAAAAAATCATTTGTAGCTATAATCAAGTTGGTAATGCTAGTTGGAAGTGGCATGAATAGTGGACAAAGCTCACAGTTTTAGCTGGCAGAGGGCTAATGATTTGTGACCTTAGGCAAGACTCTGACTCTGTGTTATTATCTATAAAGGAGGTGGAATGGTATTCTCTAAGAGATATATGTTTCTGCCACCTAGCGGAAACATTCAGTGATTGTATCTATTGACTATTTGTGCACGCGCACGTGTGTGTGTGTTTCTGGAATTGAAAAAAGGTTTCTGTAAGAGTCAAAGGGTTATCTTTCTGTACAAACAACATAGAATTATAACTTATTGATTCAAAATCCAGTTATTCAGATAGAGGCTTCAGGATGTCTGACTAGAGGCACCCAGCACTTGCCTCCTCTGCAAAGAGCAAAAACAGTGAGTAGATAATCACACTTTGAATAGAGTATCTAAGAGAGAGTCCTAGAAACAATCGGAGAAGTGACAGGAAACACCCAGGTTTGGAAGGAGCAGGAAGAGACACAGCAGCCCAGCCTGGACTGGCTGGGAGCCTGGAGAGGCTTCCCCCTGTGGGGAAAGGGGAAACGAGAGATTCACAGCACACTACATTCCCACCACAGACTCCTGCAATCCTAGTCATAGGAGAGCCCCTCAACCCTATGGCTCTGAGACTAGTGTAGGGAACTGTCTGGAGCCCACTGGTAAGCATTGTCCCAGAGAGGGAACTAAAGCTGAGTCCCGCACACCCCTGAGACCCGAGCGGCTGAAGCATGGCACTGTTGGGAGAACCAGCCTCCACCAGACCGCATTCTGCCCTGCAGCCCAACAGCTCCTGGGTCTCCACATCCCTGGAACCTCATTCGTAACCCTTGTGTCTACCTAGGGGGCTGCAGCAGCACGACACTGATTGGACTCAGCAGTGTAGCTGGGTCCATAGCATTCTAGCCCACAAGGTGTTCTATAACCTGGGGAAGAGGCAGTGTAGCACACCAGGGAGGCAGCTGCTGGGACAACGAGGGCTGAAGTGAGCCCTCCTGAGAGCCTAAAATCCAACTGCTTGTGGGTCACTGCCACTGACAGCAACCCTGCTTTCCCCTCCCCTAGCAGAAGAGCTGCCACATACTTGCATGTGCCTTGAGTCTGGGCCCACCCCACCTTGTAATGCCCCTCTGAGTGACCAATAATGCTTCCCATGGACATGGGGAGAGTCCCATCCCAGCTTTCACCCAGGTCACATGCACATGTCATCAGGAGGTCTGAGAAAAGACCCAGCCTGTGTGCCACAGGCAGGAGATTGCCCTGCAAAGCTCACCATAGCCTGTAACTATCTGTGACATCAATGCCTGCAGTGCTTGATGGCTCTCCTATCAGTACTTGTGTGCATTGTCTGGAGGCCTAGAGATTACCCTGTCCTGTCTATCACTGCTGGCATATGCATACTCCTCTTGGGAGCCTGAGGATGAGCCCACCCAGCCTGCCACTGCCACCACCACCACCATTGGCACCCATCTGCATGTGCCACCTAGGGGTATGGCGACAGGCCCACCCAGCTATTCACTACCACTATTAACACTAGTGCATGCTACCTGAGAACCTGAGGGTTGTTCTGTCATGGCTACTTTCATTACCCATGCCATGCATGCTGCCCAGGGGCTTGAGGATCCACCCACCTGCCCCACCCACCACTGCCACTGCTGGCACCCAAGCAAGCTGCCTGGAGGCCAATGAACTGGCTGGCCTGAACTCAATAGCACTAGTGCCTATGTATGCCTCCCAGGGACCAGAGGATAGGCATACTCAGGCTGCTATCACCACCAGTAGGACCCAAGAACTGGTGCATTGGGTATACCTGTCCTCAGCAAAGCCTTACCACATCCTCCACTAAGAACTACAGCCTAAGCCACTGAGGATTTCACAGACAGTACTGTAGAATAATGCAAAATCTGAAAAATCATATAAAGACTACACTACTGCACACGCTTATAATCAAAACTCTAGTGCCTCACCCACCCAACACTTAGATTAATCTACAGGAAAAAAATTTTCCCCACAAAAGTCAATCCAAAAAATTGTAAAAAGCAACTGTTACTACTGTTGTGCAAATAGTAAGATAGAAGAAATGTGAAAAAGCTAGAAAACATTACAGCTTCAAAGGAACACAGTAATTCTCCAGCAAAAGATTCCAATTAAAAAGAAATCTAAAAAATGCATGAAAAAATCAAAATAATGATATGAAAGTTCAGTGAGATACAAGAGAACAGATAAATATTAAAATGAAGTGAGAAACCATTCAGGATATAAATGAGAAATTCAACACAGAAATAAATGTCACAAGAAAGAACCAAACAGAAATTCTGGAACTCAGGAATTCAAGAATGAAATAAAAAATACGACTGAGAGCTTCAACAACAGATTAGATCAAGCAAAAAAAATTTTAGAATTTGAAGACAGATCTTTTAAAACATTTCAGTCAGATAAAAGAAAAGAAAGAAATAAAAAGAATGAAGAGGCCAGATGAAGTGGCTCATGCCTGTAATCCCACAAATTTGGGAGGTTAAGGTGGCAGATCATTTGAGTCAAAGAGTTTAAGACCAGCCAGGTGGATATAAATCCACCCTGTCTCTACAAAAAAGAAAAAATTAGCCAGGCATGCTGGTACATGCCTGTAGTCCCAATTACTTGGGAGACTGAAGTTGGAGGATTGGTTGAGCCTGGGGGGTTGAGGCTGCAGTGAGCCATGATTGCACTACTGCCCTTCAGCTTAGATGATAGAGAAGACCCTGTCTCCGAAAACAAAAAGAAAGCCCATGGAACATATGGACACCATAAAGTGACCAAATATTCAAATTTTGAGCATTCCAGAAGGAGAATTGGTGGGCAAAGTCATAGAAAACCTATTGAATGAAATAACCTGAAAACTTCTTGAGTCTATTAATAGATTTACACATTTAGATACAGGAAGCTCAAGGATGCCAAAATAGATATAACTCAAAAAGGTCTTCTCCAAGGCACATTATAGTCAAACTGTCAAAGACGAAGAGAATTCTAAAAATAGGAAAAGTATCAAGTCATATATGAGGGAAACTTCATTAGACCAACAGTGAATTTCTCAGCAGAAATCATACAAGCCAGTAGACAGTGGGATGACATATTCAAAATGCTGAAAGAAAAAAAATTGTCAATCAAAGATACTATGCAGCAAAGCCAATCATCAAAAATAAAGTAGAAATAAAATATTTCTGAGACAAGAAAAAACTGAGGTAATTCATCACCACTACACTGGTCCTACAAAAAAAGCTTAAAGGAGTTCTACACCTAGAAGCAAAAGGATGAGATCTATCGTCATGAAAACACAAAAAGTTATAAAACCATTGGTAGAGCAGACACACAAACAAGGAAAAGAAAGTACTCAAATGTTACCATTACAGAGAACTAGCAAACTTCAATAACGTTTTCCATAGATACAGAAAAACAATCTTAAAATTGTGTGGAGCCAAAAAAGAGCCCAAGTAGCCAAAGCAATCCTGAGCAAAAATAACAAAACTGGAGGCATCACAAGACCTGACTTGAAAATATAAGGCTGTATTATCCCAAACAGCATGATACTGGTATAAAAACAGATGCAGACCAATGGGACTGAATAAAGAACCAGGATATAAATCCACACATTTACAGTCAATTCATCTTTGACAAAGGCACCAAGAACAATGAAGGAGAGTCTCTTCAATAGACAGTGCTGGGAAAACTGGATATCCATATGCTGAAGAATGAAACTAGACTCTTGTCTCTTACCATATACAAATATCAAATCAAAATGAATAAAAGACTTAAATCTGTGACCTCAAACTATGAAACTGCTGGAAGAAAACATCAAGGAAATGCTCCAGGACATTGGACTGCATGAAAACACTTTTGTGTAAAACCACAAAACATAAGCAATCAGCACAGAAATAGACAAATGGGACTATATCAAGGTAAGAAGCTCCTGCACAGCAAAGAAACAACAGAATGAAGACAAAACCCACAGAATGGGAGAAAATATTTGCAAACTACCAATCTGACAAGTAATTAATAACCAGAATGTATAAGGAGCTCAAACAATTCAATTGCAATACTCCAGGACATTGGACTGCATGAAAACACTTTTGTGTAAAACCACAAAACATAAGCAATCAACACAGAAATAGACAAATGGGACTATATCAAGGTAAGAAGCTCCTGCACAGCAAAGAAACAACAGAATGAAGACAAAACCCACAGAATGGGAGAAAATATTTGCAAACTACCAATCTGACAAGTAATTAATAACCAGAATGTATAAGGAGCTCAAACAATTCAATTGCAAAAACAGTTTGATTAAAAACTGAAACAAAAGATCAGAATAGGTATTTCTCCAAAGAAGACATACAGGTATGGAATTAGCTTAAGTGTCCATCAGTGAATGAATGGGAAAGAAAATGTGTTACATATACACAATAAAATACTATTTGGCCAAGAAAAAAACATAAGAATAAAATCTTGTGGTTTACAGAAACAGTAATAGAACTGTTTCTATTGTAAGGTCATAATGTAAAGTGAAATAAGCCAGGCATACAAAGACAAAGATCACATTATTCTCATACAGTTGTGACAGCTAAAATAGCTCCGATCTCATGTAGATAGAATGTAAAATAATAGTTACCAGTGACTGGGATGGCGTGTGTGTGAGGGGTGCAGAGAAGTATGTTAACAGGTACAATACATACAGTTAGATAGCTTATCCCAAAGCCTGAATTACACATATGAGTAATAGTGGGTATGAGTTTTTGATCTGGGCTGATGTCCACACATGTTCAGTTTGGGAATCTTTAGCTCAAGAGTAGCAGCTGCCAAGAAGTCTCTGGACTGTGAAGTGATATACTTAAAGAGCCTATACCTCTCACACTCAGGATCTGCCCATACACTAGAAAAAGTTCTTGATACAGAAGTGCATCAGAATTACTTAAAAAGCTTAAAAAATATCTAGAGAACTTGCCTTCACTACTGGAGCTTTTGATCTAGGCAATACTATTCTGGACATAGGAACTGGCAAAGACTTTGACAAAGATGTCAAAATCAATTCCACCAACAGCAAAAATTGACAAATGGGATTAATTAAACTTAAGAGCCTCTGCACAGCAAAAGAAGCTATCAACTCAGTGAACAGATAACCTACAAAATGGAAAAAACTTTTGCAAAGTATGGATCTGACAAAGGTCTAATATCTAACATCTCTAAGGTACTTAAACAAATTTACATGATAAAACAACCCCACTAAAAAGTGGGCAGAGGACATGAACAGACACTTTCAGAAGAAAATATACATACAGTCAACAATCATATGGACAAAAGCTCAACATCACTAACTGTTAGAGAAAGGCAAATCAAAACCACAGTGAGATGCCATCTCACACCACTCAGAATGGTTATTATGGAAAAGTCAAAACATAACAGATGGCAGTGAGGTTGTGTAATAAAAGGAATGTTTATACACTGTTGGTTGGAGTTTAAATTAGATCGAACATTGTAGAAGACAGTGTGACAATTCCTTGAAGACCTAAAAACAGAACTACCATTTGACCCAGCAATCCCATTTCTGGGTACCTACCCAGAGAAATATAAATAGTTGTACCCTAAAGACACATGTATATGTATGTTTATTGCAGGACTATTCACAAGAGCAAAGACATGATATCAACCTAAATGCCCATCAGTGGTAGACTGTATAAAGCAAATGTGGTTCATATACACCATGGAATACTATGTGGCCATAAAAAACAAGATCATGTTCTTTGCAGCAACAGAGATGGAACTGGAGGCCATTATCCTGAGCAAATTAATGCAGAAACAGAAAATCAAATCAGCATTTTCTAACTTACAAATGGGAGCTAAAATATGAGAACACATGGACACATAAAGGGGAAGAACAGACACTACAGCCTATCATAGGGTGGAAGAGGGAGAGGATCAGGAAAAATATCTGATAGGTATTAGGCTTAATACCTGGGTGATGAAATAGTCTATACAACAAACCCCCATGACACAAGTTTACCTGTGTCACGAATCTGCACATGTACCCCTGAACTTAAAAGTTAAATTAAACTCCAAATAATTAAAATTAAATTTGTAGATAAATAGATAGAAAATACAGATTAACACTTAGCATTTTAAAATGGTTTTATAAAATTTCAAGGCAAGAATTCAAATGCTTCCATATTTTCTGAATTAACAACCAGCTTTCTATAGACATATTATGTTGCTAAAAATAAATATAAATTACATTTTGTTAATTTGAAGAGATATTTTTAAGATCAGAATTCACACAGGCAATGTATCTCACTGTTCATATTGGATCTAGGAGGGTACAAGCATCCTAAATTCTGTTAAAAATCTCTCCTGGTGATGCTGATACCCATTAGGACTAAGAACGTTTGCAACAGGAAATTAGTCTCAGGATTCAGTCCCCATTTGTAGCTTCATCAATTATTATAGTGAGTGTTTATGATTTCTGTATGGTTGGTATTTATTATTTTCCCCAGTTAGACAAGAGTTCTTTATTTAAAAAAATATAGAAAATGTGTTCTAATGTTGTAAGGGATGCTTCTTTGGTGTAAAATTCCCTAGCTCAGAGAATAAATCTTTTATTTAAGTGGCTGTGTGTGTGCCCATCACCAGTGACTAGCCAGGAAAGGTGATGTGGCATAAAGGAAAGAACATTAAGCTTGGAGTCAGGAAGTCAGGCTCCCTGGGAGTTGGTTCTAACCTTGCCGCTTGAAGAGCTCTGTGACCTTTGCAAGTTATTGCACATCTTTTGGTTTCTGTTCCTTCATCTGTAAATTAAGGGGGACTTGTGGTAGACTATTTGTAAGGTCCAATCCATCTTAAAATTCTATTTCTTTAACAATAAATTTTGGTAGTTGCAACTGAAAGCATAGTTCTTAATTTTGCATTTAGAATTAGGCTTCTGAATATTTGAGAGTGAAAGCAGACAAGATATTGATTTAGGGTATTTTCTGGTGAGGAAGAAAGTCTATTAACTGTGTGATTCTCAGAATTGACCAGGCCCATGGGGGTCCAGAATGAGTAGGCTGTGAATACGACTTAGTGATTAGCTGGGAAAAATCAGGGCTCAGGGTACTAGAGACAGTGGTAAATTCAAGCAAATAGGTGTAATGGGGAATATGGTAGTAAGATGTCTGGAGTGGAGTAGAGGTTTTGGTCATAGAATAGGATAATGGAGTCTCATTTCAGAGGTAGAACAATTCTGCATGCCAACCAGGATAACCAGGAAGGGTCACTGGTACTGATGAAGTCAAGGAACTGTGTCACCAAGACATGTGTAGGTTATCCATGTCAATACTGGGATCTATGAGAATGAGAGTAGTGTTAGGTTCTCAAATGAGAGTTGATTTTTCTCCCAACTTTTACCTGGAGTAATTGTGAAAACCTGCCTTACTTCTGGAAACTCAGGGCAGTGTTTTTCTCTCATAGTAGAGAGGAAAACTGTGAGCCAGATGTCAAAATTCTCATTGAAGGTAAAGCTTTGACCAGGAGGGTGGTGGGTAACTAGGTATCTTAGTTCATTTGGGTAGCTGTAACAAAGTACCTTAGACCAGATAACTTATAAACAACAGAAATTTATTGCTTACAATTCTGGAGGCTGGAGAGTCCAAAATCAAGGTGCTTTAGCAGATTGGGTGTCTAGAGAGGGCTCTGTGATTGATGGGTGGCACCTTCGCTGTGTCCTCACATGGCAGAAGAGCAAAAAGGGCTGACAAGCTTCCCCAGGCCTCTTTTATAAGGTCCCTGATCCCATTCGTGAGGGCTCTGCCCTTATGACCTAATCACCTCCCAAAAGCCACACCTCTTAATACCATTACATTGAGGATTAAATTTCAATGCATGAATTTTGAGGGTACGCAAACGTTCAGACCACAGCACTAGAACAGTGATGTTTCTTAGGGGAAAACTGAGATGATTTGAGGGACTTTTGTGTGAGGGTGGGAGTAAAGCCCAGAAATAACAGTGGAAATGGAGGTGATGCTTGTGCTATACTCTCACCTCATGGTAGTTTGGGAGAAAAAGCAGATCCCATTTGACAGCCAGTCTTGTGTTGTGTTCTACCCAGAGACCATCATTTCCATGTGAGTCATTTTCATGTGAGGGTTCTGCCAGTGCAGAAGAAATAGGTCTTGACCCTTTCAAATAACTTCGTTATGCTACTTTTAGGATTTTTTCAACCTAATTTCCCCAACATTTACTTTCTGTCATATCTGAATGTTCTCTCCAGTCCTCAAACTTCTTTTGAAGAATGATAGATACTTGTTTTCTAAGCCTAAATAGAATCTGATTTCTTCAAATCGAAAGTTCAGCAAATCGTTGCACTAATGCTTATCGATCCTTCCTGCTCCAGCAGCCAGATCAATATGAGGAGTGAATGTCATTATTTCCTCTGCTATCTGCTATCCCAGATGTATTCACGGAGAAGCCAATGGCAAAGACTCTGAAGTTTTACTTGGAATAGTTGTGAAACACTGTCTTAACTTCTAGGAAACTCAGGGAAGTAATCTGGTTGTGCCTGTTTTTAGCCAAGATATTGTCAAAGATCAGAAAGCTTGGGGTCTCTGATTCTGCTTTGGGATCCAGAAATGATGGGTTTCATTTCTTGCTTTTTCATGTATAGAATTACAGGACAATTGTGAATGGGAGTTCACATTTGATTTGGCTCTCTGTTTGTCTGTTATTGGTGTATAGGAATGCTTGAGATTTTTGCACACTGATTTTGTATCCTGAGACTTTGCTGAAATTGCTTATCAGTTTCAGGAGATTTTGGGCTGAGATGATGGGGTCTTCTAAATATACAATCATGTCATCTGCAAACAGGGACAATCTGACTTCCTCTTTTCCTATTTGAATACTCTTTATTTCTTTCTCTTGCCTGATGGCCCTGGCCAGAACTTCCAATACTATGTTGAATAGGAGTGATGAGAGAGGGCATCTATGTCTTGTGCCAGTTTTCATAGGGAATGCTTCCAGTTTTTGCCCATTCAGTATTATATTGGCTGTGGATTTGTCATAAATAGCTCTTTTTAATTTGAGATACGATCCATCACTACCTAGTTTATTGGGAGTTTTTAGCATAAAGGGCTGTTGAATTTTGTCGAAGGCCTTATCTACATCTATTGAGACAATCATGTGGTTTTTGTCGTTGGTTCTGTTTATGTGGTGGATTACATTTATAGACTTGCGGATGTTGAACCAGCCTTGCATCCCTGGGATGAAGCTGACTTGATCGTGATGGATAAGCTTTTTGATGTGCTGTTGGATTCGGTGTGCCAATATTTTATTGAAGATTTTTGCGTCAATGTTCATCATGGATATTGGTGAACATTTGAAATTTTCTTTATTAGTTGTGTCTCTGCCAGGTTTTCATATCAGGATGATGTTCTCATAAAATGAGTTATTAGATTCTTTGAACTACTTAACTGTAAATATGCAGGATGGATACCTATTCTTTTTCTGAAATAAATATAACCATTTGTCTTAGATTAAAATAAAGATAAATCTAAGTGAAACATGTAGTTTTATAATAAATAATATGCTATAGAAACAAAATATCTGATACCTTAGTTTAACTTCAGTGTTTAACAACTGAGTAAAGTCCAGAGAAGTTTTTTTTTTTTTTTTTTTTTTTTTTTTTTTTTTTTCTTTTCAACCAGTGGTAGCAATGAGAAAACTTTCCCCAAGTCATGATCTAGTAGGACCTAGGTAGACTACTCTTCTTTGGTTGTTTGATGATTTTGATGAGGGCATGTGCATGTTGTGTGTGAGTGGAAGCAGTGTATAGTTTGAAAACCAGGCAGTACTTTGTCCCATGTCTTGATCTGGTTTTAGACATGATATTTGATCTATTTTGAATCTTAGATAATAGTTAAAGTAGGCTCAACGATGTTTAAAAGACATTGACTTTTTCTGGGAAGTCTTCAAACCCATTTTAGTAAGAGACATGGTACTTTTCAGCGTGCTATTGATGTGTGTGGGGAATGGGATGGTGTGGGGGTCCAGAACAAATTGAGTGTTGCTGAGCCAATCAGGAGGCCCTGGTCTCGGGTGGGGGTGAAACAAACCTACCAATTTTCAGCCCAAGGAAGCATTGAAAGATGACACCCAGATCATGCTAAATAGAGAAATGGACCCACTATGGGTGAAGGGAATGTCTAGGGCTGTGGCTTCCAGACTGTGTTCTGATGGTGTAATTTCACAAAATTCCTGAATAATTCTAAAAACTCTCAGTTGAATTTTTTACTTTTTTGTTTGTTTGGTTCTTTTTTTAGAGAAGATTGCTGAGAAGTATGGGGAGATAGAACTAGAGTAGAATTAAATATCTCAGTGTTTTCAGTGGAGTCACTGAGATGTAGTTTATTTTGTCCAGACATCCAGCATGGTGTTGACAGAGGAGAGGGCCTTTTCAACTCCCCTTTCTCAGGGGAGTTGAAAGGTTATTGTTCATAACTGCACATTTTCACATTTAGGAGTATTTTTAGTGACTAAATATTTAACAGTATGTCCTTTCTTACTGCTACAACTGGTTGAAAAAGAAAAAATTAATCAGGAGATTTTATTGGTCATATACTGTGGAATGACTCACCTTATTTTGACATATTTTTCCTGTCAAGTTGACTGATTTTGGAGCAAAACAGGCTGGCAACTTTGGCACAATTTGCTCACAGTCCTAGGCTAGCCTTTCCAACAAAAAAGTAAATTAGAATAAATTCTTCAGAATTATTGGGGAATGGTATATTCTCATGACCAAAGACTTGTCACTGAGATGATAAGCAGATAAGCTCTTTTTGAAGAGAAAACAGACATTAAAATTTACCCAACATCAACTCTATGCTGAAAGTAGTATAACTTTTCAAGATTCAAGTTCTCACCTACTCAGTCAAAGTTCTCAAAGCATGCCCTAGAAGTTTCCTGAGGCTGACTAAGCAGAAAAAGAGGTTTTAATAGGTTACTGGGAATTCGTAGGGTCATTGGCTTGACCAGAGAAGCAGGTCTGAGGTTAGGTTCATAGGAACCATGTGCAAAACCACAGCTCAGTAGGATCACTGGTATTTTCCTGAGCACAAGTGCCACTTATCCTCCAGAAACTCGATCTTGCAATTGTTCCCAACCCCCAATCTGGACACCTTTTCTATCATTCACAGAAAAAAAAAAAATGGGATTTTCACAGAGCATTCTTTATTAAACTTCTCACTTCTGAATCTTAGTCTCACATGGAGTCCAGGGCACATGTTCATGTGTTAGGTTCAAAAGACATTGGAGTAGTGATTTTTCTAGGTTCCACATTGGAGAGGTATGACGTGGAGGATGTTCCAGACAGAGCAAGGGGTTTCACAATGTTCCGGGCCTTGAGAAAGCATCACAAATGTCCACTAGTTAGTGTGTCCTTGGGCAGATCACGTAACCTCATCTATCCTTATTTTTGCCATCTGTAGAATGGAATAGTTATTTTTCCTTATAGATTTCCACAAAGCTGGCATATAAGCAAATAAATTATATCCAAATAAAAGTACAGGGTCCAGAAGTACATTCTTACTTCTGGGAACTAATGACTGGCCATGACACGTCTGATTTTCTTTCTTTCTTTTTTTTAAAAATTATACTTCAAGTTCTGGGGTACATGTGCAGATCTTGCAGGATTGTTACATAGGTATACACTTGCCATGGTGGTTTGCTGCATCCATGCCCCTGTCAACTAAATTAGGTATTTCTCCTAATGTTATCCCTCCCCAATCTTCCCATCTCCTGCTATCCCTCCCCTAGATCCCCTATCTTGCAACAGGCCCCAGTGTGTGACCTTCCACTCCCTGTGTCCATATGTTCTCATTGTTCAATACCCGTCTATGAGTGAGAATATGCAGTGTTTGATTTTCTGTTCTTGAGTCAGTTTACTGAGAATGATGGTTTCCAGCTTAAACTATGTCCCTGCAAAGGACATGAACTCATTCTTTTTTATGGCTGCATAGTATTCCATGGTGTGTATGTGCCATATTTTCTTTATCCAATCTATCATTGATGGGCATTTGGGTTGGTTCCAGTCTTTGCTATTGTAAACAGTGCTGCGGTGAACATATGTGTGCATGTGTCTTTATAGTAGAGCAACTTATAATCTTTTGGGTATATACCCAGTAATGGGATTGCTGGGACAAATGGTATTTCTATTTCTAGGTCCTTGAGGAATCGCCACACTGTCTTCCACAATGGTTGAACTAATTTACACTCTCACCAACAGTGTAAAAGTGTTCCTATTTCTCCACATCCTCTCCAGCATCTGTTATCTACAGATTTTTTAATGATCGCCATTCTCATTGGCATGAGATGCTATCTCAATGTGGTTTTGATTTGCATTTATCTAATGACCAGTGATGATGAGCTTTTTTTCATGTGTTTGTTGGTTGCATAAATGTCTTCTTCTGAGAAGTATCTGTTCGTATCCTTTGCCCACTTTTTGATGGGGTTGTTTGTTGTTTCCTTGTAAATTTGTTAAGTTCTTTGTAGATTCTGGATATTAGCCCTTTGTCAGATGGGTAGATTGCAAAATTTTTTCCCATTCTGTTGGTTACTGGTTTACTCTAATGATTGTTTCTTTTGCTGTGCAGAAGCTCTTAAGTTCAATTAGATCCCATTTGCCAGTTTTGTCTTTTGTTGCCATTGCTTTTGGTGTTATAGTCATGAAGTCCTTGCCTATGTCCTGAATGGTATTGCCTAGGTTTTCTTCTATGGTTTTCATGGTGTTAGGTCTTATGTTTAGATCTTTAACCCATCTTTAGTTAATTTTTGTATAAGATGTCAGGAAGGGGTCCAGTTTCTGCTTTCTGCACACGGCTAGCCAGTTTTTCCAACACCATTTGTTAAACACGAAATCCTTTCTCCATTGTTTGTTTTGTCAAGTTGGTCAAAGATCAGATGGTTGTAGATGTGTGGCTTTACTTCTGAGGCCTCTGTTCTGTTCCATTGTTCTGTGTGTCTGTTTTGGTACCAGTACCATGCTGTTTTGATTGCTGTAACATTATAGTATAGTTTGAAGTCAGGTATCATGATGCCTCCAGCTTTGTTTTTCTTTTTTTGCTTAGGATTTTTAAAAAGCTTTTTATTTTGAAATAATTGTACATTTAGATGTAGTTGTAAGACGTAAGATGGAGATCCTATATCCCCTTTTTCCATTTTCCCCCAACAATAACACCTTGCATAGCTACTATACAATATCACAACTAGGAATTTGACATTGATACAGTCCATCATCCTGATTCAGATAGTACCATGTTTATGTGTACCATGACACCAGTTTTCAGGAAAACATAAACTTGCTCTCCTAGTGAAACAAACCCCTCTCCTAACTTCTAGGAGGATCTCCTTTCTCTTCTTGATAAGTCTGATCAATTGAATACATGACCAAAGCAAAAGTCCTTATGTCTCAGAAATTTCTAAGTAGTTCCATAAGAAACTGACTCTCTTCTGCTTCCACTGTATCTTCTACCACCTGCCTCAGAATTCTCGGGATAGGGCAAAAGCTATGTCCCAAGGTCACATTAGGACTTAGAATCAGGCACAGCAGCCCATTTTAGCTTATTTGTAAGTCCATGGCTTGTGCATAGACAGACTGGTAAAGTCTAAATTCATTGAGATCAAGGAATTTGAAGATCTTATCGTCACCCTGGGTTTTCCCCTGTTGCGTTAAGTGCTACTAAAACGTCCCAGCTCAAGTGTATGATTCTGCATCTCTGTCATAATGAGGGTCAAGGGTAGGAAAGAAAGCTTGACTTGGAGGTGTAGACATAGGAAAGACTATGGTATTTCCATGCATAGAAAGCTGCTTTGCTTTCGCAAGGCCAGGAAGAGCTGTTTTCAAAGTTTAAAGTTATTTTCTATGGCCAGCAGTGATCATATTAAAGGTTGCATAGAAAGGGCTTAAGGTTAGTTGCTGGAAAAATTGGAGTTGAAATCCCAGCCCCATTGTTGCCCATCTGTGTGACAAATGATCTTCAGAGCCTTACTTTCCTCACCTAAAAGGGATTGGAGGTGGAGATGGGCATGTCTGATTTTCAAGTAGACCCTCAAACTTTCTGGAAGGCAGTAATGACATCTTTGGGAAAATTTATAACTTATTCTGTGTCTACTTATCACTAGGCTTTCTACTATAGTACTTGCTTACCAAATCAAAGGACACAGGCATTTATTCTTTGCTTATTAGAGTGAGCTCAGGCAAAACACGCTGTTCTCAGCCTGGAAGGGCTCAGGTGAATATGTACCCCACTTCATGAGTATGGGGAAATGAAAGTATGGCTCAGTACGTCACAGAGCTTTATTTACAATAGCTTCTCTCAAACGGACTTGAGAAATTTGGTTCTCATTATGGGGAAATGTAATAAGTAAGGCTTAGGCCGTTTTATAGCTTTATTGAGCATTTACTATGAGCTGGGAGCGGTGCTAAGTGCTTCCCACACCTTATCTCAGTAAATTCGTACTAAAATTGTATGGTATACCTTACTATCCTCTCCATTTTATAAATGAAGAAATAGAAACTCAGAGAGAGATGGTAATTAGTCCAAAGGAACAGAGGTGTAAGTGACAGATCCAGGATTTGAAGTGCATCTGATGCTATAGCTGGTTCTCTTAACCACTATGTTTGCTGTGCTGTGAAGCATTCAGAAGTGTGTTCAAACAAGGGCTGTCTATCCTGGAGTGTAAAGCATCTCTGCAGATCTCACTGACACCCCAAATGGTGTTTGGTTCCAGTGGTCATGACCCCAATCTGCCTAGGATCTGTGATTTTGTTCAAAGGGTCATTTTTACTTCTCATATGACCTTTCCCTGTGACTTTACACTTTTATTTGTTCTTTTTTCTCCCCAACTTTTCCTTTTTTTTTTTTTTTTTTTTTTTGTGCTCAACTTTGTTCCTATCTGTCTCAAAATATTTTTTTCTCACACATTATTAACTTCTGACAGTGAGTTTTCTGGGACTCCACTCCTTTGATCTCCTCAGGGACTGCTGCCAATATAAGTAGATTCTTTGGCCCTTAAAAACTAAGTACATGAATGCACAGCCTTCTTTGGCCGTGAGAAACATTGTGCTTACGTCTTCAGCATCAATGACATCATGTTATCGCTTTCTTCCACCTCCTCTCTGCATTTCCCAAGGCACGACTATTAGCTTTTGATTCTATTTTTTTTTTCTATTCTATTATCCCTGGAAAGAAAATCTTATCTATTCCTATGGTTTCAACTAGCCTCTCTGCTGAGGACTTTTAAATCAAGATTTTTTGTCACCAGTCTCTTTCTCAACCTTAATTCACATATCTCTAGTTGCTTGTAGTTATCTTTATAACTCTCACCCACAGCTGGACTAAAATGAAACTCTCCTTTTTCTTCCACTCATACCCTTTTCCCCCAATTTATTTTAAACTACCTTACCCTATTATTGGCACTACTATTGTCCTTGTTAGTATCTTAGGAACAGATACTTGGAACATGATTGAATTCAAAGAGTATTTTTCACAAAAGCACCATGAATTTCTATCTTATGACATCCATTTCTATCTTTCTTCTCTGAGACTGAGTAAATAAGAGAGTTTACAACCAAGGGAGAAATTTATCTTGGACACTGAGAGGTGAAATCAGAACATTATATCACACCAATGAAACACGCTAAAATGGAACAACCAGTTAACTGGAAAGGTAGAACATTATTATTATTATTTAAAAAATGTGCTGCTCACTGTTTACAATAGCAAAGACTTGGAACCAACCGAAATGCCCATCGATGATAGACTGGACAGGGAAAATGTGGCACATATACACCATGGAATACTATGCAGCCATAAAAAACGATGAGTTTGTGTCCTTTGTAGAGACATGGATGAACCTGGAAACCATCATTCTCAGCAAACTGACACAAGAACATAAAATCAAACACTGCATGCTCTCACTCATAGGCAGGTGTTGAACAATGAGAACACATGGACACAGGGAGGGGAGCATCACACACTGAGGTCTGTGGAGGGGGAACTAGGGGAGGGACAGTGGGGAGTGGGGAGTTGGGGAGGGATAACATGGGGAGAAATGCCAGATATAGGTGATGGGGAGGAAGGCAGCAAACCACATTGCCATTTATGCACCTATGCAACAATCTTGCATGTTCTTCGCATGTATCCCAAAACCTAAAATGCAATAAAAAATATATCTACAAAAATATAAATGTGCTGCTGATACCAGTCCTCTGAACTGACTTATGGTCAATGGAATTAGTTCATCCTTATCACCCTGTGTGATTAAAGAAACAGTCATTTCTCCTGTCTCCCTGATTCTAGTTTCTTTTATTCTAACCCACCTTTCATCCCAAAAATAAAAGCTAGAATTTTTTTCTTTTGGTAGGGGCTGTCAGAGTTAGATCAACTTGCTAGCTATAACGACTACTGGATTGATTGTTAGATTTTAAATGGATTTTTCATTCACCTTGACAGATCCAAAAGCAGATTTTATGACTTGCTTTAAAATAAAGTTAAACTTAATTCTTCCATCACATCCCAAGATACTTGTCCTCTTGAATTATTGAAGCCCTGCTAACAATCCATGACATATTATCTTTTAGTGGTGATAGATTGATATAGGATAGATCTACTCTTAGTGCCAAAGAATCCCAAGACATCACTTCAAATAGAGTTCATGAATTGCCTCCTCTTTTAGTCTGTCACATGATTAATTACAAGGGGAAATAATTTAAGTATCTATTCTGAAGTCATGAGTTGTTTCAGTGTTGAGAAGTTCTGACATATAATCAAATAATCATATCATGTGATCTAGGACTAATTACGTGGTCATAAAGATATTTGGGGACATATTTGTGATGTGTAGAGCTGGCAAAATCTCTGGCCACATCTCTGAACTGGTTAAAGTTTTGCTAAATGTAGGAAAGGATGCCCTCTGTGGGTAAAAACCACCAAGAGAATATCTAAAATTTATGTGTGACCTGATGTTTCCTAGTCTTATCGTTCAATGACAAAATGAGCTCACGTTATATTCCCATATCAAAATAATTTTTTTGAGACAAAATCTTACTCTGTCACCTAGGCTGGAATGAAGTGGTACAATCATAGCTTACTGCAGCCTTGAACTCCTGGTTCAAGCGATCCACCCACCTCAGCCTCCCAAGTAGTTAGGACTACAGGCATGTGCCACCTGCCTGTAGTTGTGGAACACTAAAAATCTACACATAATTATCTACAGATAATTAAATTATCTACAGATAATTAAAACAATTTTTTTTTTTGTAGAGATGGGGTCTTGCTATGTTGCCCAGGCTAGTCTCAAACTCCTGGCTTCAAGTGATCCTCCTGCCTTGACTTCCCAAAGCTTTGGGATTACAGATGTGAGCCACCATGTCCAGCCCAAAATAACTTTTGAAAGCTTTCCTGACATTAACTTAATCCCTTAAAGTGTTCCTACAGATATTTCATCGAATCCTAGATAAGTCTCACTAGTTCATAAAAGCCAGCCCGTCAAATGCCATAACCAGCTGATAGAACCAGCTCCCTTTACTGATCACACATGCAAAGGTGCTTGAAAAAGCCCTGCCGCTCACTCTCCATGCTGCCAATGCTCATTGTGGACCCACACTTGTCCATTCCAAGGTCTTCATACTTCTCAAAATACCAGTGCTCAGGGTACCCAGTGGTTTGCCAGGTTCTTTACAGAAGTTAAGTGAATAGCCATGCCTCACTCACAGCCCATGCTGTCTCCAGAAACCCCACCCTATTCTGCTTATATCACATCTCTCAGACTGTACTTTCTTCTGATCATCAGACTTTGACAAGTCTCATAAAGACTCTTGTGAAAGACAACTGCATCAGTTTTAGCGCTTTACCCCTGTACTCACAGTAGAAAGGCTTCAATCTAGTTAGGAACACTCCGTCTTTCTCTCTCTCTCCCCGTCTCTCCCCGTCTCTCCCCGTCTCTCCCCGTCTCTCTCTCTCTCTCTCTCTCTCTCTCTCTCTCTCTCTCTCTCTCTCTCTCTCTCTCTCTCTCTCTCTCTGTGTGTGTGTGTGTATGTATTTGTGTATTCCTTTAACTATGCATGGTAGAAACAGGGTGAGCTTCAGGGAGAGGAGTGATATTTTCCATTCCTGATGGCTATGCGCTACAGCTTCCATTTAATCTGAATGAACAGAGTGACACTGGCTGGTGAAGAAGGGACCTAAAAAGGCTGGAAAACTTTAAATCCTAACTTCAAATAAAATTAGTTCAATGGATGCTCTGAGATAGCTTTCGCCTCTTGACCATTTGCATAATTGCTGTTGTCTATGTGTTGGGGATGTTTCTTAACAGTCTTCAATATTTTGGAGGCAATAAAAGTCTGGCATAGTTGAAATAGTCATGCAAGTTTCTCAAGTGGCTTCCTGCTCATGAAAGATGAGATCCTACAGGGGCCATGGGCTGATGAAGTTCTCATTGACAACAGTTTGGCTTCTGTATTGGAACAAGAGCTAGACCTGAGAAGATCAAGGCTCCTTCTTCCCTCCTGTCTTAGGTTTTCCTGGTATTCTCTGGGCATGTTGGCTTGTTGGGAAACACGTAGGCTAATGTAGTGCCTAGAAATGCTCCTTGAGCAGGCAGTGGAAGCCCAGTACACTTTGGAAAGTACCTGTTTCTGAAGTTAGAGCAGGTATCTTGTACCACTCCGTAGCTCCCTCTTCTTCCTGACACAATTAGGAAGTAAAACAGATTATTATTAGGGTGGATGAAAATGTATATATGTGACTTCTTTGACAAGATCTGCATTCTGTCTTTTGGGTAGCTGTAAGACTACATTTTTGATTGGGAAGCTGGCTCAGGTTTTTGATTCATTTAAATATGATTTGTATTCTAGATAAGAAATGTCTAAAACATACTCTTTCTTCCAAAGCAACTTATCAAGACTAGTTCCACAGAACCGAATTGAGAAAGAAGAGCAGTGCACTCATTTCAGCAGAAAATTGACTCATTTGAAAGCATGGTATATTGACATCTTAGATTATAAACATGCCTGGTTTTGGGAAGAGAGATTTAATTCTTCCCAAATTAAAAAAAAAGTCAGTGGGGGATATTGGTTTAGTACATGTGATTAATTTCCTCTTTCATTGCCTCAAGCAGAATTGATTTTGGGGACAAGGTGAAGTAGCCATGAATGTTTAACTATCTACCTGCTAGAAATAAAGCCACCGAACTTCATTGCATTTTAGTGGTAAAGACTATTCAGACTTGCTGGCAGCAAACCAGTAGAAAATAGATGGTTTCTTTTTCTATTGAAGATGAATTCTGTTAGGGCATTGGCATGCTTTCCTTGTACACTTAGATTGGGTGTATATCAATTGTTCCGGATGATTTCACTAGCAATGGCTACAACACCCAACTGACCACAGTAGTTAAGGGATAGAGCAGTCAAAGGTGGAGCTCAAAATGAATAAGCTTGGAAAGCTCAATAATTCTCACTGCTTTGAGGGAACTTAATTCAATGAACAATCTTTTCTCTTTCTCCCTCCCTCCTTCCTTGCCTTGTTCCCTCCTTCTTCCTTCCTTCCTTCCCTCCCTCCTTCCCTCCTTCCCTCCTTCCTTCCTTCCTTCCTTCACTTCCTCTCTCCCTCCCTCCCTCCCTGCCTCCCTGCCTTCCTGCCTCCCTACTTCCCCCCTTCCTTCCTTTCTTCCTTCTTTTAAGACCAGGTCTTGCTCTCTTGCCTAGGCTAGATTGCAGTGGCTCACTGCACTCCAGCCTGAGCGGCTCACTGCAACCTCTGCCTTCTGGGCTAAAGTGATCCTTCTGTCTCCACCTCCTGAGTAGCTGGGACTACAGGCATGTGCCACCATGCCCAGCTAATTTTTGTATTTTTTTTTTTGATAGAGATTGGGTTTTACTATGTTGTCCAGGCTGGTCTTGAACTTCCGGGCTCAAGCAGTCCACCTGCCTTGTCTTCTCAAAGTATTGGGATACAGGAATGAGCCACTGCATTCAGCCTAGAATGAACAGTTTCAAGTTACTGTTGTATGCCACATCCTGTGCCAGGCACTGGAGAAATAAAAGTGTGTGAGACAAAGTCCCAGCCCTTGAGAAACTCCAAGAGCTAGCAGGAGGGACATATATACAGAATATGATAATGATAATATTAACAGTGCTAGTGCTAGCAATATCTAATACTTATATAATGCCTACCATGAGCCCAGCACTATTTTAAGAACATTACATATATTAACTTATTTTTTAACAATTAATGAAAATCCAGTGAGATGAACAGGGAAATATATAAACTACTGTAGAAGCACAAATAAAGTAGCAATTCATTCTGTGTGAGGATGAGAAGATGAGGAAAAGCTACAGAGAGGAGATAACATTTGAGCTGGGCCTTGATGAGTGTATAGGTGTTTGCCTGGTTGTTAGGAGGTGGAGTAGGAGGGGAGAGCCTTCTAGACAGATGGAAGACCTTAAGCAACAGCACAAAAGTACATGGTGGGTTGACAGCATAGGGGAAATATTGGTCAGTGTTGTAAATAACTGTCAAGAAGCCTTCGAGGAATGTACTACGCGTGATTTATGATACTGAGACTGGAGTGGGTGGAGAGAAGAAGGGAGAGAAGAATATATCTCTCCCACCACCCAGTATCTTCTGGAATTCCAAACAACATTTGAGAAAGTGAGTTCTCCTTCCCCCACATTAGCAGATGTTTACCAGAGAAGGGCTACCATTTTCAATGCCCCCTTTCTCTTACCTTCCATAAATGGATGACATTTACCCTTTCTTTGCAAGAAGCAAGTTCTTTTGCATCTCTATTTCCAGAGTTACACAAACTCGCTTTCTTTAGGGGAGTATGGTTCGAGAGACCAGGGTCTTGGAGCAGTGTTCCATTTGCATAATATTTATCTGACTGAATCAGATCACAGAATCCTGATATATGAAATCCACAATGCCAGCTGACAACAGAGGGCATGATATCAGATGGCGAGATTTTCCTCCATGACATTAACCTCAGAGAGCATGTACTCTTCCACACCGTCAGTTTGTTTTAACTGACTATTGGATGATCATCCTAACTTATTTAGAGGCCCCAGACATTACTCTTTCTTGGAAATAATGAATGTTGTTAGTTTATTGGACAAGTAAAAAGTATTCTATAGGAATATATTATTAATCACATTTTTTTGTTACTTAGGTAGTGCCTTTTCAATTTTTTTTTTTTTAATTTTAGACAGTTTTTCTCTGTTGCCCAGGCTGCAGTGCAGTGGCACGATCTTGGCTTACTGCAATCTCTGCCTCCTGGGTTCAAGCAATTCTAGTGCCTCAGCCTTCTGAGTAGCTGGGATTACAGCCATGCACCACCATGCCCAGCTAATTTTTTGTATTTTTTTTAAATATATTTTTTATTGCATTTTAGGTTTGGGGGTACATGTGAAGAACATGCAAGATTGTTGCATAGGTACACACATGGCAGTGTGATTTGCTGCCTTCCTCCCCATCACCTATGTCTGGCATTTCTCCCCATGCTATCCCTCCCCAACTCCCCACCCCCCGCTGTCCCTCCCCTTTTTCCCACCTACAGACCCCAGTGTGAGATGCTCCCCTCCCTGTGTCCATGTGTTTTTAGTAGAGTCATAGTTTTGCTGTATTGACCAGGCTGGTCTCAAACTCGGCCTCAAGTGATCTGCCTACCTCTACCTCCCATAGTGCTGGGATTATGGGCATGAGCACCACCATGCTCAGCCTGCTTTTTAATTTTACTCTGCCTTTTAAATTTCGGCTGTGATGAAGGTTGTCAAGAAGATTTGAATAATTGGAAAAATACCATATTCATGGTTGACTGTCTTAACATTGTAAGTTTGTCACTTTTCCACAAATTAATCTACAAATTAAATGCAATTCTAACTTAAAATTCCAGCAGAACTTTGAAAACACAAATAGCTTATTCTAAATTTATATGTCAGATTACTAAGTCTTTTTTGAATTGCTAAGTTGATTTTGAAATAAAGATGTACAAGGAGGAAAAACATATTTTATCAGATATGAAGATATACACCAAACTAACAGCAATAAAACAAAGTGGTGTGGCACATTAATAGACAGTAAAATATATGGTAACAGTGAAGAACACAGGAAGAGAATTATGCATATGGGACCCTGATTTAGGATAAACGCTGTACCACAAAGCAATGGGATGTGATTAATTACTTGGTTGATGGTACTGAGAAAAATCTGCTCTCTGTACAAAATAAATAAATCTGAATTTTCAACAATTACTATGCACCAAGGTAAACTACAGATAATTAAAAAACACAGGTAGAATATTTTAAAGCTAAAGGAATTAAATGTTGGCAAGTATCTGTGGGATAGAAAGTGCCTCTTATCTGGTACTCTTAAACGTAAACCTTAAGGTGAAAAATTGATGGAGTCGACAATTGAGGGAGAGACCAGGAAAAGATATTTGCAATATATGAAACTGATAAAAGATGACTTCCAAGAATATTCAGGGAACTCTTGAAAACCCAAAAGAAAAAGGCAGAACATCTAATGGAAAGTAGATAAAGCTTTTGAATTGGAAATTTATAGATGCGGAAGCCTAAATTCTACAAAGTATATGAAGATATGTACAAACTAACATTTCGAGTTACTCTAGTGTACCAATCAGATAGCCAAGAATTAAAAATCAACATATCCTTTCTCTAGAAATTCTGTTCTTAAAAATATAAAAGAAATTAGCTTACATGTGTCTCATAACAATGATTCTCAGCAGGGAGTAACTTTGTTCCCCAAGAGACATCAGACAATGTCTGAAGGCAGTTTTGGTTGTTGCAACTGGGGATGTGTGTATTAATTTCCTAGGGTTGATGTAATGAACTACCATAAACTGGGTGGCTTAAAACAAGATCTATTCTCTCACAGTTCTGGAGGCTGGAAGTTGGAAGTCAGGGTTGTAGCAGGGCTCTGCCCTCTCTCCTAGAGTCTGGATGTTGCTGGGAATCCTTGGCATTGCTTGGCTTGCAACTGCTTTACTCCAGTGTCTGCCTCCATTGCCACACGTCTATATTCCCTGCATGCGTCTGTATCTTTGCGTGATGCCTTCTTCTCTGTGTGTTGCCTCTGTGTCTCCTCTTCTTTTTATAAGAATGCTGGTCATATTGAATTAAGGGCCCATTCTATTCCAGTATAACCTCATCTTTTTTCCTCACTTTTTATACATGTCTCTTTATAAGTTCGATGTGTAAAATGTGATGATCTGATGTATGTGTACATTGTGTAATGATGATCACAATCAACCTAGTTGACCCATCTTTTGCTGCCTAGGCTGTACATTACATCCCAGAGCTTGTTCATCTTATAACTGAAAGTTTATAGCCTTTGACCAACATCTTCTGATTTCCTCCACCCCTAAGCCCCTGGCAATCACCATTCTACTCTGTGTCTGTGAGTTCAATTTTTCAGATTTCACATGTAACTGAGAGCATAGAGCATTTATCTTTCTGTCTCTGTCTTTATTTAGCATACTGTCCTTCAGATTCATTTACATTGTTGCAAATGGCAGAGCTTCCTTTCCTTTTATGGTGAATGATATTTAGCCATATATATATATATATATATGTATGTGTATGTTTTCTTCCCCACATTTTCTTTGTTTATCTGTTGATGGACATTTAATTTGATTCCATATCTTGGCCATTGGGAATAATGCTACAATATAAGAATCAACAGAATCAAAAGGCAACCTACAGAATGACAGGAAATATTTGCAAACCACATATCTGATAAGACGTTAATATCTAAAATATGTAAGGAGCTCACACAACTCAATAGCAGAAAAACAAATAACCTGACTGAAAAATAGACAAGGACCTGAATAGATGTTTTTCCAAGGAACACATACAAATGGCTAACAAGTATATGAGAAGGTGCTCAATATCACAAATTATCAGAGAAATGCAGATCAAAACCACGTGAGCTACCACTTCATTCCTGTTAGGATGGCTATTGTCAAACAAACGAGATAAGTGTTGGTGAGGCTATGGAGAAAAGGGAATCCTTGCACACTGTTAGTGGGAATGCAAATTGGTACAGCCATTATGGAGAAAAGTACGGAGTTTTCTCAAAAAAATTAAAAAGGGAACTACCATGTGGTCCAACAATCCCCCTTCTGAGTTTGTATCCAAAGAAAATGAAATGAAGAAGTCAAAGAGATTCTCTGCTGCATTCCCTCTCTGTTCAGTATGACCTTATCTTAAGTGACATCTTAGTCACATTCGTAAAGACCTTATTTTCAAATAAGGTCACATTCACAGTATGTGAACTAAGGGTTAGGAGTTAAACATACCTTGTGGAGGGGCACACTTTAACTCACCATAGGTGCTACTGGCATCTAGGGGTAGAGTCCAGAGGCATTGCTAAGCATTCTACAGTGCCCAGGACAACCCCCAAACCAAGAATTACCTGGTTCAAAATGTGAATTGTGCCACATTTGAGAAACCCAGGTGCATACCCAGGTGTTACGCAGAGTGGGAGTGGAGAATGCGGACAAAAGGAAAAAGTAAAACAGGAGTTTTGACAAGAATGTTGATGATAGAATGCCAGGAATAAAAAAATAGGATTAATTAAAAGTGACTTGGAACCACTGTACTAACTAACACAGTATTGTTTTTAACTCATCATTGCACTTGAGGTTCAAAAATTAAGAAATAATAAAAATTTAACTATATACAGTTGCTTTTTTAATTTCTTACTTTAAGCCCCTCCCCTGTTTTTTTGAGACAGAGTCTTGCTCTGTCACCCAGGCTGGAGTGCAGTGGCACAATCTTGGCTCACTACAACATCCGCCTCCTGGGTTCAAAAGATTCTCCTGCCAAAACCTCTCACGTAGCTGGGATTACAGGCATGCGCCACCACGCCCGGCTGATTTTTGTATTTTTCATAGACAGAGTTTTACCATGTTGGCCAGGCTGGTCTCGAACTCCTGACTTCAGGTGTTCTGCCCACCTTAGCTTCCCAAAGTGCTGGATTACAGGCGTGAGCCACTGTGCCTTGTCAAACCTTTTTATTTTTTATTTTTTTAAGAGCTGTTACATCCTTTGTAAGATGCAAAAATGTACATGGTATTCTTGATTCAGATGGTAGATTTTTATGTAAGGGTAGGTATGATCCTTTATCATTTTCAAGACTTCTCCAATTTTTTCCAATATTTTCTTGGCCTTTTTGTCAAGACAAAGGTGTTGAACTGCTGTCTTAGAAATCGTTTCAGTCTGTAATGATTCTTGGATTAGTTTTGTATCTGATCACAACTTGAAGTTCATCAGCTTATAGGTATGAATTCATTTTTTTAAAACAGATGTCTTTCATACTGGTCCACATTGAAGTTAACTTGCCAGTTTTCTCTCACTGTAAGTTATACCTGTTGATTTAAAATGCCATTACCTGAAAAAACTTAAGTTCCACAAATTTGGCTGTATTTCCTTTCCAGATCTCTTGTAAAAATGCTGAATCATAAAGTTCAGTGAGAACTTCATTAATAATTTTTCTCCCCAGAGAAGTGTCTCTTTCTTCACTTCTTTTTAAAAGCATATTACTCTAATACAGTTTTTTGGTCTACCAAAAATAATCCTTTTTCTATCCTGCCTGGATTCAAAATACATTTTGTTGTTGTTATTGTTGTTTTACATAATCTTTGCTGTGGAACCCTTTCAGATATGTCTTTAAAACTAATTAAGTTATACTGTTGCATTCCTTGGGGTCCATGAATATTTACTCAAAGGACCTGGTAGATAAAATAACCGTGTTTAAAATCATGTTAGTTCTCGTTTCCCCTTTTTCCCCTACTGTGTAGTTTGCATTTGTCCAGTAAGCTGATGGATGCTTCATTGTGTTTACCATCTCAATGGTCACTTTCAGAAATTTCTGTATTGCCAGGGCTGATATTCCAGGTAGTATACCAGTGTACATATATGCCATCATGGCCAGTGTCTGATTGGCCAGACCAATCTAAACTACATTGATTGTTCAATATTTTCTGTATTGTACAGGCATATACAATACTGGGCTTGTGAAGAGAATGAGCTGAAAAAGGAAAAACTAATGGCAAATGCAGTAATAATTGTATCTAATATTTATTGAGAGCCATGTGCCAAGCAAGGTGTTAGGTGCTTTAACAAGTAGTATCTCCTTAAGTCCTCCAAATAATACTAGAAAGTATTTTATCATGCCCATTTTATAGAGTAATGAGGCAGGGAGGATGTGTGACTTTACAAGTGTCACATAGCTAGTAAGTGGTAGAGACCAGATTTAAATCCAATGTACTTGGCTTTCACATCTGCACTCTTAAACTACTTGTCATACTGCCAGTTAGGAAGCCATGCTCAGCTCCAGCTACAGGAACGAAGACCCAAAGAGATAGGAAGCAAATGTCCCCTGCCTCTTTTAGAGAGATCAGGACAGAAAAATGTATTCAACTTTGGCTGATGAGGGAGTCAGGTTCTGTTTTTCCCAGAAGGCAAAACAAAGGAGAAATCTAACGTTAACCATTGTTACTACCTATTTCCCGCTACCTGCCCCCCGATGCTGTCACCACACTGATTTTTTATGTTTCCCATCCACACTGTAATTGTCTTCTTAGGTCCTATTGTTCGTAGCTTCTGTCTACAATGCCCTTCTCTTGGCCTATAAAAGTCCCTATTTCATCCTTCAAGGGCCAGGTCAAGAGTCTCTTCCTCCACGAGTACTTTGCGGATTGCCAGCTAGAGTAGTATCATTCTTTCTTTAATTGTGGCAGAATTGTACTTGTGCCTATCTAAGCATAAATATCATGCTTCCCCTTGGATCATTGATATGTATACACAGCATACAGTCGGTGGAGTGCAAGTACCCGTGTTCAAGTCCTAACTCTGCTAGTTTTTAGCTGTGTGACCTTGTGAAACTTACTTAGCCTTTCTATGCCTCAGTTTGCTTATCTGTAAAATCGGTACATAGAATGACTGTTAAATTGGTACCAACATCTGTAAAATCGGCACTTCACAGACTTGCATAGAGAGTTATATAAATTTAACATATCAATATTTAGAGTGCTGAGGATAGTTCCTGTCACAATAAATGCTGTATGTGTTTGCTATAATTGTCATTGTCCCATTCTTCTTTTTTTCCTCTCTACATTTTAAGTTCCTTTCAGGTAAGAGCTATGACTGATTTATCTTTATAGCCTTTAATTTGCTTAAAACAGTGCTCCGCATGTAAGAGGCATTTAACAGGGTTTTGTTGACTGAACGAAGAGGAAACAGAGGCAGTAGAACACTTGGATTAAAGTTTGGGCTTTTGAGCTGGCTTTGAGTCCTGGTACTAGTTTTACTTGCTCCGGGTCACTTACTCAATGCCTCCAAGTCTCAGCTGCCTTATTTATAAAATGGGGAAAATAGTAGCATCTAACTTACAGTTGTTAAGAGGATTGGGTGAGATAATGTGTAAATAGCGCTGCTCGGTAGTCACGTGTGGTAGGTAATGCAGTTAGCTATTGTCTTTGCTAAGCTCTTAGTTGAAAGGTAGTACAAAGATGGCAAGTGAATGCCTTTTATTGCCATCTTGGAAACACTAAGCTCGAGTTTGTGGGGACACGAGGCAGGGCCATAGACAGAATGCTGACAGCTGATGAAATGGAATAAGCGGTCTTCCAGTCCCTGTCATGATTGAGAGTGATTTGCAAATTTTAACTTGCTCAGTTTTTAGATCTTAGGTTTAGAAAAGTAAAGAAATCTGTGTGCTGGGTCTTGATGTTTTGTTTTTCTATGATCTGTTTTAATATCATCTGAAGTCTGGCTACTTGAAAAAACATTTCAAATGGAGCATATACTGAAACACACGGTTGTACTTCACCGGATTCTAGAGGAAGGAGCATTATCTTAGATCTGAATGGAAGAGAAATCACTTCTATCAAACACGACCTGTGTGCTTTCAGATATCCTCTTGTTTATTCCTCATGACTCTATTTTGTGTGTTTTATAGGCAAGAAAAATGAACCTTGCCAAGCCACGGAGCTGGTAAGACAGCAGGGATTTCAATAGTTACTCTAGCTCTCCCTGTTTACCACATGCTTCTGTGGAACCGGCTATGCAGGGCCTAGCCATGCTTTTTGTTTCTCTGCTGCTTCCATTTCAATGTTTGGAATAACCTTAGAGCCTGGGCACTAGGCTTACACCTGTAATCTCAGCACTTTGGGAGGCCAAGGTAGGAGGATCACTTGAGTCGAGGAGTTTGGGAACAGCCAGGGTAATTATAGTGAGAGCCTGAATCTAGAAAAACAAAAACAGAAAACAGAGAACAAAACCCCAAAAGCATTAGCTACGCATGGTGGTGCATGCCTGCAGTCCCAGGTATGTGGGAGTCTGAGGTAGGAGGATTGCTTGAGCCCAGGAGTTCAAGACTGCAATGAGCTATGATTGTACTACACACTCTAGTCTGGGCTACAGAGTAAGACCCCGTCTCAAAAAAAAAAAAAAAAAAAAAAATGATAATTAGGACCTGGATAAAGAAAACAATAACCAGGCCTTCCACTGGCCTCCTGATGTGATAATCTGCTGAGGTTTTTTAAAAATTTTTTTATTTTTTTAACTATGGCCTTCTTCAGTTTCTCTGTCTGTCTCTGACCTGTTCTGCTTCCATCTTCTCCCTTGCTACAAACCCCCTACACCGGAATGTCATTACTATTATGTTGGGGAAACGTCATTTCCCATAAGGAAACGATTCAAAATGTAAGTGGGGTTTATCACTGAAGGCAAAATGACCTAGAGGTTTCTAAATACTGTCAAGTGAACAGGTCGTGTGGGCATCACATGGGGCAGGGTTACCTTAAAAACAACATCCCAGATTCCACCCCTAAAGAGGTTAATACAGGAGGTCAGTGTCAAGGCCAGAGGATCTTTTTTTTTTGAAACCTTCCCCTGATAATTGTGCTACACAGCCAGGTGTATCATCCTCTGGTCTAGATAATACATATTGGCTAGAAGTGGGGAGAAGTGGATTTTCCCACCCCAGGCACAGAATAAAAACAGCCTTGTTCTTTCTTAGAATATGCACACCAGGAGCCAGAGTATAAGGCCCGGAGCCGACAATGCCGGCGGCTGGCTCTTGAGACAACAGGAAGTATTGTATGAGGCTTCCTATGTGAGCCTGGTTTTGTTCTGGGTGACTTAAAAGAGAAATAAATCATGATCTGTGCCTTCAAGGAATTTGTAATCTTGCTGTGGGAATATGCTTAGCACATGTGATAAGACTGCAGACTTGTAAATCATTTTAAGTCCAACATTACAAGGGCCAGACATAAAGAGTGGGAATTCAGAGGAGCACAAGTGATTAAGGTTAAACAGTGGACGTGTTCATACAATGAGACTGCAGAACTAGCTTTGACATCTGTGCATATTTGTGCACATTCTGGTGAAGGGGATGCTCTCCAGGGGAACTGGAAAGTAAGATATTTTAAACCCTGTGACTGGGATGTTTAGTCTAGAAACATGAGTGACATCTGTGCTGTCATGTAAGCAGAGATTGGCACTCATTAACTGTGGAACTAGAAAGATTCAGGTGAAAGAATTCAAGAAGCTGGAGACAACAGATGCTGGAGAGGATGTGGAGAAATAGGAACACTCTTACACAGTTGGTGGGAGTGTAAATTAGTTCAACCATGGTGGAAGACAGTGTGGTGATTTCTCAAGGATCTAGAAATAGAAATTCCATTTGACCCAGGAATCCCATTACTGGGTATATACCCAAAGAACTATAAATTGTTCTACTATAAAGATACATGCACACCTATGTTCATCGCAGCCCTGTGTACAATAGCAAAGACCTGGAACCAACCCAAATGCCCATCATTGATAGACTGGACAAAGAAAATGTGGTACATATACACCATGGAATACTACACAGCCATAAAAAACAATGAGTTCATGTCCTTTGTAGGGACTTGGATGAATCTGGAAACCATCATTATCAGCAAACTGACACAAGAACAGAAAGACAAACACTGCATGTTCTCACTCATAGGTGGGTGTTGAACAATGAGAAAAGGTGGGCTCAGGGAGAGGAGCATCACACACTGGGGCAGTTGAGGGGGTAGGAGAGAGAGAGTGGGAGGTGGGGAGGAAAGGGAGGGTGTGAAGGGATAACAATGGGGAGAAATGCCAGATATAGTATGCACCTAAAGTAAAATAAATAAATTTTAAAAATAAATTAATAAAAAGAAATGAATTCAAGAAGATACCTGTTGGCTTGAGGCTAGAGAGTCATTTGGTGAGGCACAATGTGGAAAGAATTCCAAGACTGGAAAGAGCTTACGTTAGGTTTCCACTCTATGATGCCATGATTCTAAGAAGGAAGTGATGAGAGAGAAAAGGGAAGAAATGAGAGGGAGGGAAATGGCAGGAGATAGTGAGCTGGAAACAGGGAGGGAGGTACACAGAATATGTGAAGAAGCCCTTGAGGAGGGGATAGCGGAAGGTTTGGGAAGGGACACATCCAAAGAGCACAAAGGCCAGGGCTGCGGTGTTTGGGCAGCCTGGTAACCACTGGAGAGTGGGCTGAAAGTGAGAGTCAGACCGGGGTGGGGATCTTGTGTAGCCAGAAATGGGCTCATGAAACAGGGAAGAGGGACGTGCTGCTCCCGTGACAGAATTTGATCAAATTCCATGCAATTTTTGATGAGCGTCAGATTGTGTGTCTGCTCAATCTTTCTTTAATGTGTAATCACTGTTGGTCTTTGTGTCAGGAAGAAACACGGTTGCTGAATCTAAATTGGCTGGTATAAAAAAAATTCAGGAAAGACTCACTTAACAGAAGAGAGAATAAGGAGAAAGATCTACAATGAACTTGCTTTTTCCTGTCAGCCAGTAACATTCTTAAGCAAAACCTGAGGTATATAAATGTGAAAGTTTATTTCAATTTATAGACCAGATGCTTGTTTTAAACATAGTCTTTCTCTTTTAGTAGAAATGGGGAAAAGGGTAAAGCATCTCCTTAAACTATTGTAAGGTATTTGATTGTGAAAGCACACCAGAGAATGGCTTTGGAGACTTTCTTCTTTAATGATAGATTAAAGCCGACCTTGGCAGTGTCCTTTTGGGTCAATATCATGTTCAACACATAAATCAACACTCCTACACAGCATAGTGTAGAAATTCCTAAAAAGAAAATGAAAATTACAAATTGTCTTAAAGAAAAAATGATTTTTACTTGTCAACGAATCTATTTTGATTGTGCTATCTAGATGATTTTGTGCTTAGATTTGCTGTTTGTTCGTCGGGATGCGCTTATTATTCTCTTTGTTAGAATGGCCAAGGATTAGACGTCAGTGTCTAGTTTCAGTTCTTCCCTTAATTAATAGGAAAGATTGTTTTAATTTCCTAGGCCCGTTTCATTACTTTTAAGAGTTGGTCTAGATGACCTCCAAAAGCCCCAGTTTCTCAAATGTGTTATGATCCTTTTATAGGAAGGATCTTTGAAATTTACTGAGCCCAAAGAGTTTTAGAAAGTATTAAAATATATGAAAGTGTGGAGATTAGAGGAGAGAAATTTGGTTAAAAAAGAGTAGAAGTGTTTACTTGTTTACAACAGACAAATGTTCTGGAGTGGAGGGAAATATCAACTCATCCAATAGAGAAGTTGAAACTTCACCTTAAATTGAATTTCATGCTTAGCTTATAAGTTTCTCATGTATTCTTGTGCTTGAGACTCTTGATAAGTTTTCAGTTCGAGAGGCATTTGGAAGCATTGCAGGTTTCCGAGGAGGACGATGTGTTTAAAATGATGCTTGAGCAATTTGGTGACTTCTTAGGGCAATGTTTGTAAACCACTTAGCACAGTGCCTGGTATATCATGAGCATTTGTGAAATAAAACGGATTGGATGCTTTGATAGAAAGAGGATAAGACTGCCTGAGAAGCCACTGCCAGCATCCTCTTTGTACTGGGAGGAGAAGCAAGTAACACTTGTTTCTGAGGGTTCCAAAGGCACTTAGATTTCTCAGTTTCTCTGCTCTGGTTCTTTTTTCCTCCCTATTATTTTAATAAGAAACCATGTAGTTTTTTTTTTGTCTTTCTAAGCATAATGTCAACTAACTAGAGTTGAGCCAACTAGCTATTTTTATTTTCCTGATTTTTTAAAAACACTGCTATAGAATATAGAGAGTAGCAACTGAGAGTCTAGAGACTTGGTAAACTTTTATTTTTAAATAAAGCAACTTATCTTGAATAGTTTTGGTGAAAAATGTGTATAGTTTTCAGAAGGATTGTGTAGTAGGACAGATGACCATGAGTTAGGAACCCTTGTCTATGAGTCCTTGCTTTGCCATCAAATGACTTGGTATGAGCTTGGGAAAATCATGCAATTTTTCTGAGTCTGGGTTAAGTCATTGATTAAGAAGGGATGATATCTCTTGGGCTTGGTAGCCATGCCTAAAACGGTGCTTGGCATAGACCAAACACTTGGAAAATATTTCTTAAATGAATATATGGGATTTAAATTAGGTTATATATGTGCATATATGTAACACTTTATAAATAAAAACCATTTTTAATGTGACAGATTCCTTAGAACTTGGAGATACCTGGCCTTTCCATAGGCAAAGAGCATTCCAGGTTTCTACCATTTCTAAATAAAAACCATTTTTAACGTGACAGATTCCTTAGAACTTGGAGATACCTGGCCTTTCCACAGGCAAAGAGCATTCTAGGTTTCTACAATTTCATTCTACCCCTTGCCAGAGCCTGACGTCAAGATGGCATGAGATGTCAGCTTCTATGAAGTAGCCACCAAGTACTTTGCTGGGATCAAGAGGAAGAGGGATTAGCTTTGGGAGAAAGAAAAGGAGAAAGTGGTAAGCAGGTGACATTATAGAAAAGACTTGGGCTTATTGAACTGGCTAGTTCTACATTTGAAAGAAAAGCACTGTAGGCAGGGGAATAGCTAGTGTGAGGACTAGGGTGGAGCATGCCTGGCATGTTTGAGGCACAGCAAGGAAGCCAAAGTGACTAGAGCATAATTACTGAGAGGGAGAGTAATAATCTATGAGGTCAAAGAGGTAAAGGAAAGAGGTAAAGGTGGAGTGATAGAGACAAAGAGGAGCTGATTTGAGTACAGCTCATGGCGAGCCTTATAAGGATTGTAAGCTTTCTGGCTTTTTATGTAACTAAACTGGGAAGGAAGATGGTTTGATCTGGGTTTCAAAAGGATCCTTCCAGTCGATATGTTGCACGGAGATGGTGGAGAGAAAGGCAGAAGCAGAGATTCCATTGCAGTGCTACTGCGTTAACAAGGCAAGAAAGGAGGATGGTTTGAGAGGCATTAGCAGCGGAAGTGGTAGGATGTGGTCATATTCTAGATAGGTTTTAAGCATAGAGCTAACAGGATTTGCTGATGAACTTGATGTAGCATGTGTGAGAGAGAGGAGTCAAAAATGGTATCAGGGCTTTTGACCTGGGCAACTGAGATGGGAAAAGTTGAGAATGAGGGAGGTTTTGTGACAGAATAGCAGGAGTTTAGTTGTAGACCTGCCACGATTGAGATGTCAAATAGGTATAGTAGGCAGAGTTCTAAAAATGCCTTGTTTCTGCAGATTTCCTACTGTATTAGTCCAATTTCATACCGCTATGAAGAAATACCCAAGACTGGGTAATTTATAAAGAAAAGGAGATTTAATGGACTTACAGTTTCACATGGCTGGGGAGGCCTCACAATCATGGCAGAAGGCAAAAGAGGAGCAAAGGCACATCCTACATGGTGTCAGGCAAGAGAATGTGTTCAAGGAAACTACGCTTTATAAAACCACCAGATAAATCACCAGATCTGGTGAGACTTATTCACTATCACTAGAATAGAATGGGAAAAACGCACCCCTCTGATTCAATTGTCTCTCCCTTTGCCCCTCCCATGACACATGGGGATTATGGGAGCTACAATTCAAGATGAGATTTAGATGGGGAAACAGCCAAACCCTATCACCTACCCTAATCCTAGGACTATCAGTATGATCAAATATCTTGCCTGTGAACATTTTATATGACATGGCAAAGGATTTCACAAATGTAAATAGGGTTACTAATCAGTTAATCTTAAGATAGAGAGAGTCATTGGATTGTCATTGGCATAAAGATGGTATTAAAAAAATGATATAACTTGGATGATTGCCAAAGGAATGAATAAAGATAGAATAGAGAGTTTTACCAAAGGTTGAGCATTGTGTGCTTCCCCGCAGGATTAATAGTTCAGGGAGAAAAAGAGAAGCCAGGAAAAGATACTGAGAATGAGGGAGCAGTGAGGTGGGAGGCAAATCAAGAGATTATGATAGCCTGAACATCATGTGAAGAAAGTATCAAGGAAGAAGGATTGATAGACTGTGTCAAATGCTGATGAGTCAGTAAGACAAAGTCTAAGAATTGACCATGGAATTTAGCAACATGGAGGTTTTGGTGATCCACATGAGAGCAGTTATGGTGGAGTGATACAAAGAGGAGCTGATTTGAGTGGAATGAAGAGAGAGTGAAAAGAGGAGTTAGAAACATAAATTACAGAGAATTCTTGAAGAGTTTTACTACAAAAGGGTGCAAAGAAATTGGGTGATAACTGATGGGGAAAGTGAGTCAGTATACAGCTTTTGCTTTCCTAAGATGGAAAACATAATGACATGTTTTGTTCTGATTAGAAAGATTCAGTAGAAATGAAGAAACACTGACGAGGGGGGAATTTCTGAAGAAGTCCTTGGATAGGCTAAGGGAGTGGAGTTTAGTGTGAAATGGGAGGGATTAGCTTTAGTTAGGAATATGTTTGTGTATGTTAACAAGTGAGAAGATACAGAGGTAGAGATGATGCTGTCAGATGGGATGATATTTTAGTTGGAGGCTGAGTTATTTCAGTAATCAGTAATGATGAGACCTAGCATATGACCATAGAGTCAGTGGCTGAGGTACGATGGAGGACAGGATTACATAGAAGACTACAGCAAATTGAGGAATATGTTGGACAGGGTACTGAAGGGATCATTTATATATGTGTTGAAATAGCCAAAAAGTAAAACAGGAATAGTATTAGAATGACAGTGAACTAAAAGGTGAGAAACAAGGTGGGGTTGGTTGTGGGGCGGGGCTGGATGACAGTGAGAATAAGGGATTGCAAGTGATACAATAGGATGACTTGAGAGTCTAAGGTGGAGATATGTAGGGAAGAAGGAGGGAGAATAAAAGTGGTAATGAAGGACAAGGAGGACACCTACTTTACTCCAGGCACAGTGGTTTGATGGCTGAAGAAAAACAATACGGGTCCGCTGCGAGGGCTTCAGGGAAGTATTCTCACAGGAGACAGCTTTCAGTTAGAACAAGATTGTGAGCAAAGCTTCAGAGAGGTAGAGGGAGAGGGAGAGAGGGGACTACACTAATGAATGACGATGTCCAGACAGCCCAGCGGACGGACTGGTTTTAGGAGTTGGGGATGGATGAAAAAGGGGAAGGAACAGGGATTGTATAGAGCCTTATAAGGATTAGAATGTGGGCAGTGAAGAGTGAGCTTGGAAGCTGGGGCTTCCTAGGGTAAGTGATAACAAGAGGGATAAAGAGCTTAATGTGATTGGTGCTGATGGATTCAAGCAGACAGCAGCAGCAAGGATGTTAGTGTTGAGGAGTAGGGAATGCAATTATTAACATATTTTTGTCCATATTGGTATACCCTGCAGCCAAGTTAAACATGAACTAGTTCATTATGAACAAATAACCCTTGCTTGCACAATAAGACCCTGTTGGAAATGCCATCTCTCCATTGGAATGTCATTAGTGGCTCAACTCCCAAGCAAAATGTCAAATACTTGGCCTGTGTCTACCTGGGAAAAAACAGGGGAAAGGTATTTTCCTCTCAAGCCATTCATCCTTCAGCCAAGTTACCATTGCCTCTCAGGGTGGGGCAAGAGGCACGGGTAGAGAAACACATCCTATGGGTGTCAATGACACTCTTTTTAGAAGGGAAGTGACCCTCTCCAGGCTGTGGCGCCCAGCCAGGCGTGAGGATGCTGAAAAAAGCACAGATGGATACATGTCTAATTTACAGGAAAACCTTCTAATTTGAACACCTCCATGAGAAACCTGGTAACAACCTTATAGCAAAAGCTAAATGTGGAAAATTTCCTTGAGTCTGAACGCAAACAAAGACATTGATAGAAGCAAATATTAGAACTAATAAGGGCCTCTGAGATCACTGGAGATCATCTAGTCTCATAGTTTCCAAAGTTTTATACTTTGCAGGGGAAACTTCGTTATGTTTCATTGTCTAGAAATATGAGGAAGCACAATATGTATAAAACCGATGGAAATCAAACTTCATTGGGCAGGTTTTGAGATGCTTCTGAATTCCTGCTCTTTGGTCTCTACTACTTTATGTGAGCTCCTGAGGACCTCTGTGGAAACTTAGGGGGCTATGTAACACACGCTTTTGCCAACCATTGATCTAAATGCCTTGTTCTGCCTTGGATTCTCCCAAAAGGCAGACACCGTGACAAAGATTTGAATGCGAGTTGTTTGGATGGTGATCCCAGGGAATGAGAAGTGGGAAATGAGATAGGAAAGGGAAGGAAGCCAACACACAGAGTGCATCACGGCTTAGGTTACCACTGTGCGCAATTGGGAAGACAGTGTAGAACCTGTCTCATAGTTACCTACTTGAAGGGAGAGGAAAGCGAGATACTTGTCCACCAACCACCGTGAAACACCAGTTGAGGACTGCTCCAGGTCTTAACTCCTTGGCACGTCTTGCCTACTCTGTGTAGCAAAATTTACCTCTGTGGCCAGGGAAAGCCTTTGGGCAGGGAGTCCTGGGTGCTTGCAGTAAGAAACCATAGGTGTGTGCTAGATGGCAGATGGGTGGGCACCAACAGTATCTGCAACTCTCTTCTATTAAAGGTAGAAAAGGGAATGTCTTGAACTAGAGAAACAATGGCAGAAAAGGATGGTGGATTCTCATCTTCTGACCTGCTCTTGCTGTAAGGCACTACCTCCCCTCTCAAAAAGCACACGTGTCAAAATGTATGTTAAGTTGTTCAATAAATATTTATTAAACACTGTCAGGTGCTCTTTTAGGTGCCTGTGGTGTATCAGTGAGCAAAACTGAAAAAAAATTCCCGGTCTTTTTATTGTAAGAAAAAACAGGCAATGAGTAATAAATGTAAGAAATAAATAATTTAAATCGTAAGTACGGTGAGTATTATGAGATAAGGGTAAGGGAAAGAATAATAAATGTAGGAGTAATTACGGAGTGGCGGGGAATCAGGCTCTGGATGTAGTTTGAAGGTAGTTTGAAATCATCCTTAGGGACCTAAAGTGATTCCTGTTATAATTGATTGTATGGTTTTCTCCAGTTTCATTCAGCTATACAGGGAGATGCATAATGTAGGTAGGACTTTGGATTTAATTAGTGCTGTGGTTTTGAAGTAAGGGACAGGTAAGGGAGATTAGGGAGTATAAAAGCAAGTGAATTGATTATATTATTTGCCATAGAATATGCTGGATAAGAGGGAAGAGGAGATATTACTGGGTGTGGGAGAAGAAGTTTGTAGGACCAATAAATTGAGGGTCTTGTTAGAGTCTTAACATTGATCCAGTCTGGGTATCAGGGGGTGTAAGCCAGAAATGTAGATGGTGGTCAAGGAGTGGGATGCGTGAAAATGAGTTTATGGAAGGGTTGCAGTTATTGGTAATGATAAGGTCATTGTGGATATGGCCATGGGAGTGAGTGGCTGACATAAGGTGTGGAAAAAAGTCCTTGTAGGAGAGGAGCTCTAGGTTGTTAAATTATCCTATGTGTATGCTGAAATGAATGAGGGCTGGAATGTTGTTGTATAGAAAAGAAAGTGAGACGAAATATATCAACAGCTGGGTAATATCTGCGTGGGTGTCATAGTTGCTTTAAATTTATTTCTTATGCTTCATGTATTACCATTATAATTAGAGGTAAATGATTAAAGGGGATAAGTTGTATCAGTCATGGTTCAGTCAAGAAAACAAATTTTATATAATTTGACTCAGGGGTTTGGGTGCTTAAAAGCCACTGCAAAGCCCGGAAGAGTGAAAGTCAGGGGATCAGCCATCAATTTTCAATTTTGCAGCACTCTGGTGGTCCAGAGTCAGAGTGGTGTCACCTAAGGGTCCGGAATCTGCAGGAAATTGCTGCTGACTTGACAGTTTCTTCACATCCTGACATGACTGAATGGCAAGGGAACACAGAGGCTGTCGAAAAAAGTCATTTGTGCAAAATGCATGTGTCTGTTGCCACTGCTGGAGGAAGAAGAAAATGGTTTCTGTTTCCTTTCCTCCTTTCAAACCTTATATGAATGCATTTCACTGTCAGAATATGAGTTACCTGCAACCCTCTGCAGGCAAGGGAATCTGGGAAGTATATTTCTAGGCATTCGGCCCCTGTGATACATGGGAGAGCACAGAGGAAGGAAGGGAATAAATGCTGATCGTACAACAAAACAAAACAAGAGTTGAATTAACATCTAACCTAGTAAATACTGCTTCATAGAGTGAAAATGCTTTCCATGGCTGTCTGTACTGCCTCCTTTTCATCTTGAAACTGTGCCTTTTAATTAAAATTCTCCATGTCTTGTGTTCTCATGAACTCAGAAGAAGATCTTTGTCTTTCTAGCACCGAGTTTTGAGACTGTGGGACCCATAATCAATGAAGAGTTCTCTTAAAAACTGCACATGGAATTGTGTGTGTGTGTTCAGCACACAATCATGTTTTATTTGTGGACAGTTATCAAGGTATTCAGATGGAGGAGAGTAAAGTGCATTAGGGTAGTCAGAGATAGCTTTGTGAAGAAGGTGGAACTTGATCTAGACTTTCAAAGGCAGGGAAATAGAGAAACACATCAACAGGGAATTGGGAGGCTAGAATTCTAGTGTTGGCTTTGCCCTTCGCTAACCATGTGACTCTGTCGTCAGCGCTGTCCACAAACACTGCTGCTCTCTTCATCTCGGCTAGGTACTAGGATTGTACTTCTGTAGCCACAGGAAGTCAGGTGTGGCTATGCTACTTCCTTTGGCTACTGAAATGTGAGTGGAAGGCACATGTGTCACTTACAGATAGAAGTGTGAACCCTTGAGTGCCCGATGACAGCTTTCCTTTTTCTTGTTGTGGTAATCCTGCAAGCCCGTGTTAAGATGGAGCCTCTGTCTGTCTGGGTCTCTGAGGAATTTTTGAAGAGATGTGTAGGGTACATAGTGTCAGAAGGAAATAAATCTTTGGTGTGTAAAACCACTGGGATGTTTGGAGTTATTTTTACAAAGAGACAGAATCCTGCCCATCTTCAGTATTAGAGTGATCTTGAGGAAGCCCCGTCATGTGTAGGTCCCCCAGTTTCCTATGGGTAAAATGAAAGATTTAGAATATGTAAATTATTTCCAAGAATTTTCTTTTCTAGCAGCAGATTTTAAAATAAAACTACCAGGAAACCTAAAGTGTAAATGGATGCAGAGAGAGTTGGGAGTTCTCTAGGTCAAAACGTTGAGTAGAAGATCACTTACATTTTTTCCATTCCAAGCACATTGTAAATTTCTTCAACGACCCAGAGTCTGACAATTCTGGTCTGCTTGGTTAACTTCTCTCTCACTGGTGTCAATATGACTCCTATGAGTTTTGGTAGCACAAATCTGTTTTCCTGAGATTTCTACTTCTTGGTTAGGTGAACATTGTGAGTCTGGGTTACACAGCCAGGATAAAGTGGCCTCTGGTTTCCCTTTGACATACTGTGACAAAGGCAGCTCAGATAACCTACTGCTTGCTAGAAAACTAACCATGGCTGTGACAGAAGATACCAAGGATCTGCTACTGAAAACCGTTCCTAATGCTGGCGTGGACTCAAGTGCTGGTATGGACCCAGTCTGCCGGGGAGAGCCTGACAAGTCTTATCAATCAGCATGATGATGTTTCTTGAGCTGGGACAAGAGATAATAAAGAAACGCTGTGGCCTTTTGAGCTGCTAATGGTTTGACTGAGAGAGATGGACAATGAACTAAGAATGTTTTCTAGAAGGAGCCTGTATGAGTCCTGACATCTCTCTCCTTGTGTCCTACTCCTCAGTGTTGAAATGATCACTGGATTCGGACAGGCCTGTGTCTGAATCTTAACTCATCTACTAGTTGGCCTTGGACATGTACTCTAATAAGTTTCTTATAGAAACTTATATATAGAAACTTATATAACCTAAGTTTCCTCAGTTGTAAAATGAGATAATAATGGCCTAGCTTCGTGTTTGTGAACCTTATGAGGTGAGCTAGGCACAATACTTGACTCATACATCCTTCTCATGTCCACACTCCTGACCTCCTGTTCGCTTTAGTTTCCATCTATTTGGCAATTCCTATCTTTCCTCTTTAACATTCTGTTTATATCTTCACAAGTATCAAATATTTATTTGTTTGAAGTTCTTTGTCTATCACCTTGCAATTTTAGGTAAATTATAGGATTCCACAGTCCCATGGTAGCAATTATCCAATGTTCCTTTCCGTCTGGGGACATTGCTGAAGAAAGATTTTCTCCCTTGGACAGTCTGTAGACTTGCTGTTGTTGGCACAGATATGCGTGTCTCTCCCGGCTTGGCCTCGATTGACGGGCCTTGTTCTGTAACAATATTCTTTCCCACTGATTTGAGACACTTACTGCCCCTCCTGGCTAACCCACGGGAAATCTTGAAGATTTTTCAATCTTATTAGGGATTACAGCTCTTTCCCAATGCTCATATTTCAGTAATATGAGGTCAGATTAGAAACTTGCTTCTTCAGGACAATCCTCTCCATTTATGGGTCAACTTTGTTTGGTGGTATGAGGCAGGAAGAAATAAGAAGAACTTTTTATATCCCTGAGAGATGACATATGCTTGTTTTAAAATAAATTGTAAAAAACATGCAACACAAAATTTACTATCTTAACTATCTTTAGGTATTCAGTTCAGTAGTAAGTATATTCACATTGTTGTACAACAGATCTCCAGAACTTTTCATTTTGCAAAATTAAAACTCTGCACTCATTAAATAGCAACTTCCCATTTTCTCTTTCTCCCCAGCCCCTGGCAGCCAGTTTCTACAAATTTGACTACTGTAGATATCTCCTATAAGTAAACCTATACAGTGTTTGTCTTTTTGTGACTGGCTTATTTCACTTAGCATAATGTCTACAAGGTTCAGCCACATTGTAGCATGTGATAGGATTTGCTTCCTTTTTTTTTTCTTTTTCTCCTTTTTCTTTTTTTTTTCTCCTGACTTTTTAATTTATTTATTTAATTTATTTTTATTTTATATATATATATATTTTATTGCATTTTAGGTTTTGGGGTATATATGAAGAACATGCAAGATTGTTGCATAGGTACACACATATTTCCTTTTTAAGGCTGAATAATTTTCTATTGTATGTGTATACCACATTTTGTTTATTCATTCATCCATTGATGGATACCCCAGTTGCTTCCATTTCTTGGCTATTGGGAATAGTGTTGTTATGAACATGGGTGTGCAAATATCTCTTTGACACACTGTTTTCAATTCTTTTTGGTGTATACGCAGAAGTGAGATCTGGAGCATATAGTAATTCTATTTTTGACCTTTTTGAGATACCTCCATTCTCTTTTCCATAATAGCTACACTGTTTTATATTCCCCTCCGCAGTGCACAAGCGTTCTGTTTTTTTCTCATCTTTGTCTATGCTTTGTATTTTTTTAATAGTAGCCATCTGGCCGGGCGCGGTGGCTCACGCCTGTAATCCCAGCACTTTGGGAGGCTGAGGCGGGTGGATCATGAGGTCAAGAGATCGAGACCATCCTGGTCAACATGGTGAAACCCCGTCTCTACTAAAAATACAAAAATTAGCTGGGCATGGTGGCGTGTGCCTGTAGTCCCAGCTACTCAGGAGGCTGAGACAGGAGAATTGCTTGAACCCAGGAGGCGGAGGTTGCGGTGAGCCGAGATCGCGCCATTGCACTCCAGCCTGGGTAACAAGAGCGAAACTCCGTCTCCAAAAAAAAAAAAAAAAAAAAAAAAATAATAGTAGCCATCTTAAAAAGTGTGAGAAGATATCTCATTGTAGTTTTGATTTACATTGTTCTAATGATGGTGATGTTGAGCATCTCTTCATATGTTTGTTGGCCATGTGTATGGCCATTTTGGGAGAAGTGCCTTTTCAAGTGCTCCACCCATCTTAAAAATTGGGTCATTTGGTTTTTTTGCTATTGAGTTGTAGGCATTCTTTTTATCTTCTGGATAGTTACCCCTTATTGGATATGATTTGCAAAATTTTTTCTTTCATTCTATATGGTGATTTTTTAGTGTGTTGTGTCCTTTGATGCACGTCTGCCTTTTTTTTTTTTTAAGATCAAACTTATGTGTGCCCAGCATCAAAAACAAAAACAAAAAACAACAAAAAAACAAAATAACAACAACAAAAAAAAATCTCAGATTAGGGCTTATTACCTACCTCGGGAATAGTGCCTATTATATTTAACTAGTTATGATTTAACTAAGATCTCTAAAGGCAGGGACTGTGTACTATCGAAGTTATTCTCCTTCAGGCATCCCAGTTCATTGGTTAGGCCTTGAGGGAGAGGGTCCAACAAAAAGGATTCTTAGGAATAGGAGGTGGTCACCATCTTGTTCTACTGGTGCAGTTTTGCTAAAGTTTTAAGATTCTGGTAACCTGACTTGTGTTCTTTCTGAGGAGTAGGGAGATCTGAAGTCAGAGTAGTTTCTTTAAGAACAGCTATAGTAGCAAGAAAACTCTACTAAACTTGTGATTGACCATCATTGGGTTTCATTCATTTTTGTGGTATCTACAGCACCCAGCATATAGTCAGGCATAGAGTGCCAAGATAGTTCAGAAAGTGTAAAAAATATGGATTGAGAAGTCAGATTTGGATTAATTAAAGAGATGCTATGTAGGATGTGATCTTGGGCAAGTCATTTCACTTCTCAGGCAATTTGTTTCCTTGTCTATAAAGTGACAGTTCCAACCTCTAGGTCTCTTTAGGTTTCCATGATTAATTCATGATTCTCATTGATATTTTCTAATTGTTCCTTGAATGCTTTTCATCATTTAAGTGAATTACAGACTTGCTTTTTTGGGTCAGATTTGACATTCTGGGGTTCCTAAACTTGTTTGTAATATTTTCTTTCATTTCTGAAGAGGAAATAGCTAGAGTTGCTAGGGCAACTATTATCTTTTAATAATCTTAGTGTGAATTCTTATGATATCTGTGATACAGCATCATTTTATAAAAGGACCCTACGTTATCTAATGTAATTTGTATAATTTAATAGATACCTGTCCTTTAGTCTTGAAATAATCCTAGAAGATAGTAAATTCATACTAACTACAGTACTATTTTCATTTTTCATTGATTCAGGCAAACACTAATAATGATTTTACATTAAGTTGGCATTTGTTTACTTATTCCAGATTTTAGGGTGACTGGAGGGACTGGTTAAAAGTTCCCATGTAGAGTTAGTGTTGATTTATTGAATAATTTTTTTCTTTTGCCTCTCAAATTCTAGAAAATCATAAGCGGTGTTTCAGATGTCTCGGGGGCTAGAAATGCTTCATAATTTGTTCTAAAGGACTATGAGATTGTGTGATCTCAAAAGCAGAGAGTCCTTAGCTGTAGTTGCTGTTCCCAGTGGGATTCTGATGCCGTCAATTATATTAAGGAAGAGTGCAAAGTCATGGCGCATCATTGCTAAAAATAGACCAGACCGTGGCTCAGCTCCAAGTCACCGCTGATGCTGTAGCTGCATACTCAGACTGGTTTTGCTCCACCTGAACCTAGGAAATCCTAAAGGCAGGCATTCAGTAACAAATTCCTGTTTTGCCATACACTATCCTCCCCATGCACACACCCCACATACAGGCTGAACCTTTCCACTTACCACATTCATGCACACACACACCATACACATATACTGCACCATTCACACACCACACCATTCCACACACCACAACTCACATACTCACACAGAAGATCTGAGAGGTTTGAAGTACCGCTGAATATCTGTGTGTGAAATAGGTGGCTCTTGAGTAAGGGCAGCAAATTAAGGCAGTGAAATTGCTGTCAGGGACCAGCAGGATTCTCTCCCTTTTTCCCCTCCGTCCCCCTTTCTGTGCGTGCTTCTGCTTGTGCTTTGTTCTCAAGGTCTCTGTTACTGCAGTGCTGAGTCCATGGCTAAATTCCCTTCGGGAATTAAAGGGTCTTTGTGTTCTGAAACACTCCAGCACAGCCTGGTGTGAATGATGATGCATGCTGGGGGTGGCCAGACCAGCTGGGTCCACTCTCCTTCTGTGATCCTCTGAACACTGCATCTGGCTACAGCAGTTCTGCATGACAATTTCATTTTCCCGAGTGGCTGACACTCCTAGGAGTTTTATCAGCCAAATCTTTTTCTTGGACTTGAGGGAAATAGTTTTAGGACTCTTGAATAAGAGGATCCCTTCCTGTAAAATTTAACCTCTAATCATTTTGATCCAGTCTCCTACAAGTCCAGTTTTGTAGGTTTTGGGCTGATTGTGAGGGTAGCAGGTGATTGATTACATGTCACCTAGGGCATGAAGATAACCTTATTCTGCATTGATTCATTCATCAGATTCTGACTGAGGGGACATGGGGGTGAGGCTCAGAGCACATTGAACAAGTTCTGCACTTTTCACTTTTGACATTTTCATACCCCCAAGGTGGGAGAAGAGTGCTGGGCTCAGTGTGGTAGAAACAGTCTGGGCCAATTCTTTACAGGTCTTGCACAGACTGTATGAGTTTTGTAAGACTGCCATAAGAAATTACCAAACAATGAGTGGCTTAAAACAATAGAATATTTTCTTTCACAGTTGGGGAAGCTAGAAGTCCAAAATCAAGGTCTTGGTAGGTCCCTGTCGTCTCTGAAGGCTGTAGGGGAGATTCTGTTCCATGACTTTCTCTTAGTTTTTGGTGTTGCTGGCAATTCTTGGCATTTCTTGGCTTGAATGCATTACTCTGGTCTCTGCCTCTGTATTCACATGAGCTTCTTCTCCATGTCTCTATCTGCTTCTTCTTTTTTTTTAACATTAATTTTTTGTCTATTTTTAAAAATATAAATATTTTATTACACTTTGGGTTCTGGGGTACATATGCACATCATGCAGGATTGTTGCATAGGTACATACATGGCAATGTGGTTTGCTGCCTCCATCCTGTCACCTATATCTGGCATTTATCCCCATGATATCCCTCCCCTACTCCCACCCCCCGCTGTCTCTCCCCTAATCCCCCCCAACAGACCCCAGTGTGTGATACTCCCCTCCCTGTGTCCATGTGTTCTCATTGTTCAACACCTGCCTATGAGTGAGAACATGCAGTGTTCGATTTTCTGTTCTTGTGTCTGTTTGCTGAGAATGATGGTTTCCAGATTCATCCATATCCCTACAAAGGACATGAACTCATCATTTTTTATGGCTGCATAGTATTCCATGGTGTATATGTGCCACTTTTTTTTGTTCAGTCTGTCATTGATGGGCATTTGGGTTGGTTCCAGGTCTTTGCTATTGTAAACTGTGCTGCAGTGAACATTCGTGTGCATGTGTTCTTATAGTAGAATGATTTACAATCCTTTGGATATATAGCCAGTAATGGGATTGCTGGGTCAAATGGAGTCTCTATTTCTAGGTCCTTGAGGAATCACCACACTGTCTTCCACAATGGTTGAACTAATTTAGACTCCCTCCAACAGTGTAAAACTGTTCCTGTTTCTCCACATCCTCTCCAGCATCTGTTGTCTCCAGATTTTTTAATGATCACCATTCTAACTGGTGTGAGGTGGTGTCTCAATGTAGTTTTGATTTGCATTTCTCTAATGACCAGTGATGATGAGCATTTTTTCATATGTTTGTTGGCCTCATATATGTCTTCCTTTGAAAAGTGTTCATATCCTTTGCCGACTTTTGGATGGGATCATTTGTTTTTTTTCTTGTATATCTGTTTTAGTTCTTTGTAGATTCTAAATATTAGCCCTTTGTCAGATGAGTAGATTATAAAATTTTTTTCCCATTCTTTTGGTTGCTGGTTCACTCTAATGATTGTTTCTTTCGCTGTACAGAAGTTCTGGAGTTTAATTAGATCCCATTTGTCTATTTTGGCTTTTGTTGCCAATGCTTTTGGTGTTTTAGTTATGAAGTCCTTGCTTATCCCTATGTCCTGAAAGGTTTTGCTTAGGTTTTCTTCCAGGGTTTTTATGGTGTTAGGTCTTATGTTTAAGTCTTTAATCCATCTGGAGTTAATTTTAGTGCAAGGTGTCAGGAAGGGATCCAGTTTCTGCTTTCAGCACATTGCTAGCCAGTTTTCCCAACATCATTTATTAAACAGGGATTCCTTTCCCCATTGCTTGTTTTTGTGAGGTTTGTCAAAGATCAGGTGGTTGTAGATGTGTGGCATTGCCTCCGAGGCCTCTTTTCTGTTCCATTGGTCTATATCTCTGTTTTGGTACCAGTACCATGCTGTTTTGATTACTGTAATCTTGTAGTATAGTTTGAAGTCAGGTAGTGTGAGGCCTCCAGCTTTGTTCTTTTTGCTTAGGATTGTCTTGGCTACACGGGCTCTCTTTTGGTTCCATATGAAGTTTAAGGTGTTTTTTTTTTTTTTTTT
>PVKV010000644.1:0-184461 GCA_004027835.1 Alouatta palliata | reverse complement strand
AAGGTCCTTTACATTCTTTGTTAGTTGTATTCCTAGGTATATTATTCTCTTTGTAGCAATTGTGAATGGCAGTTCGTTCTTGATTTGGCTCTCTTTAAATCTGTTATTGGTGTATAGGAATGCTTGTGGTTTTTGCACATTGATTTTGTATCCTGAGACTTTGCTGAAGTTGCTTATCAGTTTCAGGAGATTTTGGGCTGAGACGTTGGGGTCTTCTAAATATACAATCATGTTATCTGCAAACAGGGACAATTTGACTTCCTCCTTTCCTGCTTGAATACTCTTCATTTCTTTTTCTTGCCTGATTGTTCTGGCTAGAACTTCCAATACTATATTAAATAGGAGTGGTGAGAGAGGGCATCTTTGTCTAGTGCCAGATTTCAAAGGGAATGCTTCCAGTTTTTGCCCATTCAGTATGGTACTGGCTGTGAGTTTTTCATAAATAGCTTTTATTATTTTGAGATACATTCTGTCGATACCTAGTTTATAGAGAGTTTTTAGTGTAAAGGGCTGGAAGTTTGTCAAAGGCCTTCTCTGCATCTATTGAGATATTCACGTGCTTTTTGTCTTTCGTTCTGTTTATTGTCTTTACAATTGGTTTGTCTGTATTTTATTGAAGATTTTTGAATCTATGTTCATCATTGATATTGGCCTGAAGTTTTCTTTTCTTGTTGAGTCTCTGCTGGGTTTTGGTTTCAAGATGATGTTGGTCTCATAAAATGATTTGGGAAGGATTCCCTTTTTTGGGATTATTGGGAATAGTTTCAGAGGGAATGGTACCATCTCCTCTTTGTATGTCTGGTAGAATTCAGCTGTGAATCCGTTTGGACCTGGGCTTTTTTTTGGTTGATACGCTATTAATTGCTGCCTCAACCTCAGCCTTTGTTGTTGGTCTATTCAGGGTTTCAACTTCTTCCTGGTTTAGGCTTTGGAGGGTGCAAGTGTCGAGGTGTTTATTCATTTCTTCCAGGTTTACCAGTTTATGTGCATAGAATTGTTTGTAGTAATCTCTGATAGTAGTTTGTATTTCTGTGGAATCGGTGGTGATATCCCCTTTATCATTTTTTATTGCATCTATTTAATTCTTTTCCCGTTTGTTTTTTATTAATCTGGCTAGTGGTCTGTCTGTTTTGTTGATCTTTTCAAAAAACCAGCTCCTGGATTTATTGATTTTTTTTTTTGAATGACTTTTTATGTCTCTAACTCCTTCAGGTCTGCTCTGATCTTAGTTATTTCTTGTCTTCTGCTAGCCTTTGAGTTTTTTTTTTTTTTTTTATCTTTCTCCTCTAGGTCTTTCAATTTTGATGATAGGGTGTTGAATTTAGACCTTTCCTTGCTTCTCATGTGAACATTTATTGCTATAAATTTTCCTCTAGACAGTGCTTTAAATGTGTCCCAGAGATTCTGATATGTTGTGTCTTTGTTCTCGTTGATTTTGAAGAACATCTTTATTTCTTCCTTCATTTCGTTGTTTATCCAGTTAACATTCATGAGCCAGTTGTTCAGTTTCCATGAAGTTGTGTGATAATGAGTTAGTTTCTTAATCCTGAGTTCTAATTTGATTGCACAGTGGTCTGACAGACTGTTTTTTATGATTTCTGTTCTTTTGCATTTGTTGAGGAGTGATTTACTTTCGATTATGTGGTCAATTGTAGAGTAGGTGTGATATGGTTCCTGGAAGAATGTATATTCTGTGGATTTAGGGTAGAGAGTTCTGTAAATGTCTAATAGGTTTGCTTGGTACAGATCTGAGTTCAGGTCCTAGATATCCTAGTTAATTTTCTGTCATGTTGATCTGTCTAATATTGACAGTGGAGTGTTAATGTCATGCACTATTATTGTGTGAGAGTCTAAGTCTCTTTGTAGGTCATTAAGAACTTGCTATGTATCTGGTTCCTCCTGTATTGGGTGCCTATATATTTAGATCATTAGCTTTTCTTGTTGCATTGATCCTTTTACCATTAAGCAATGCCCTTCTTTGTCTCTTAATCTTTGTCGGTTTAAAGTCTATTTTATCCGACTACGGTGGTAACTCCTGCTTTGTTTTGCTTTCCATTTGCTTGGTAAATCTTCCTCCATCTTATTTTGAGCCTATGTGGATGCTTGCAGGTGAGATGGGTTGCCTGGATACAGCACACTGATGGTTCTTGACTTTTTATCCTATTTGCCAGTCTGTGTCATTTGATGGGGGCATTTAGCCTATTTACTTTTAAGGTTAATAGTGTTATGTGTGAATTTGATCCTGCTGTTTTGATGCTAGCAGTTTTTTTTTTTTTTCCCATTAGTTGACTCAGTTTCTTTGTTGTGATGATGCTCTTTACCATTTGGTACATTTTTGGAATGGCTGTTAGTGGTTGTACCTTTCTTTGTTTAGTGCTTCTTTCAGGAGCTCTTGTAAGGCATGCCTGCTGGTGATGAAATCTCTGAGCAATTGCTTGTTTGTAAAGGATTTTATTTCTCCTTCGCTTATGAAGCTTAGTTTGGCTGGATATGAAATTCTAGGTTGAAAGTTCTTTTCTTTAAGGATGTTGAATATTGGCCCCCACTCTTTTCTGGCTTGTAGGGTTTCTGCTGAGAGATCTGCTGTGAGTCTGATGGGCTTCCCTTTGTGGGTTACCCAACTTTTGTCTCTGGCTGCCCTTAGCATTTCTCCTTCATTTTGACCCTGTTGAATCTGACAATTATATGCATTGGGGTTGCTCTTCTTGAGGAATATCTTTGTGGTGTTCTCTGAATTTCCTGGACTTGAATGGTGGCCTGCCTTGCTAGGTTGGGGAAGTTCTCCTGGATAATATCCTGAAGAGTGTTTTGCAGCTTGGATTCATTCTCCCCATCACATTCAGGTATGCCTATCAAATGTAGATTAGGTCTTTTCACATAATCCCATATTTCTTGGAGGCTTTGTTCATTTCTTTTCACTCTTTTTTCTCTAATCTTGCCTTCTTGTTTTATTTCATTCAGTTGATTTTCTTTTGCTTGGTCGATTCAGCTATTGAAACTTTTGTATGCTTCACGAAGTTCTCGTGTGTTTTCAGCTCCATCAATTCATTTATATTCTTCTCTAAGTTGTTTATTCTCGGTAGCATTTCATCAAATCTTTTTTCAAGGTTCTTAGTTTCTTTGTATTGGGTTAGAACCTGTTCTTTTAGCTCAGAGAACTTTGTTATTACCTGTTTTCTGAAGCCTGTTCCTTTCAATTCATCAGACTCATTCTCCATCTAGCCTTGTTCCCTTGCTGGTGAGGAGTTGTGATCCCTTGGAGGAGAAGAGGCATTCTGGTTTTGGGTGTTTTCATCTTTTTTGCACTGGTTTCTTCTCATCTTTGTGGATTTATCTACCTGTGGTCTTTGTAGTTGGTGACTTTTGGATGGTGTCTCTGAGTGGACGTCCTTTTTGTTGATAATGAAGTTCTTTCTTTCTGTTTTTTAGTTTTCCTTCTAACAGTCAGGCCCTCTCCTGTAGGACTGCTGGAAGTCCACTCCAGACCCTGCTTGCCTGGGGATCACCTGTGGCAGCTGCAGAATGGTAACTGTTGCTGCCAGTTTCTTCTTCTGTTATCTTGTCCCAGAAGGATAACCACCAGAACTCAGGTGTCAGCCTGAGTTCTCCTTTATGAAGTGTCTCTTTGGATATATGGGGATTGGGGAGCTGCTTGAGGAGACAGTGTGTCCTTTATAGGAGCTCAAGTGCTGAACTGTGAGCCCCATTTTTCTGTTCAGAGCTGCTGGGCAGGTAAGTTTAAGTCTGCTGCAGTGGAACTCATAACTGCCCATTTTTCCCAGGTTCTCTGTCCTGGGAAGGTGGGGCTTTATTTATAAGTTTCAGACATGCTTCTGCCTTTTATCAGAGATGCCCTGCCCAGTGAGGAGGTAGCCTAGTCACAGTATGCCATCAGAGGCGTTGCTGAGCTGCTGTGGTCTCTGCCCAGCTGCCGTGTAAACTTCCTTGCAGTTTTGTTTATAGAAGTATAGTTAGAACTGCCTCAGTAATGGCAGTCTGCCTCAGTAATGGTGGACTGTCTCTGAAATGGCTGACTGCCTCAGTAATGGTGGACTGCCTCAGCAATGGCAGACTGCCCTGATAGTGGTAAACTGCCTTGGTAATGGCAGATTCTATTACCCCCACAGAGCTGGACCCTCCTGGGTCCAGCTGTGCTTGCTGTGAAACTCTCAATCCAGAGTGTTTCAGATTGCTGGTGTTTGTGGGGGTGGGACTTGCCAAGCCAGATCACCTAGCTCCCTGTTTTAGCCCCCTCTTTTTCAGTTGCATGGGCAATTCTGTGTCCCAGGCATTCCAGGTGTCAGTTGAAACAGCTTCCCAGATTTATATGAGATTTTGTGCGGAGACCTGCTATGCTGGCTGAAATAGCCGTGCTGGACACTAGGGGTGCTTTTCCACGTGGGAATCTCCTGGTCTGTGGGCAGCAAAAACTTGTTTGGAAATGTGGTGATCACTCACCCTCTATGTTCTCACTGGGAACGGCACTCCAGAGCTTTTCTTATTTGGCCATCTTGGATCATTCCCCTGTTTTTTCTTCCCATAAGGACATTAGTCATATCTGATTAGGATGTATCCTAATTGAGCATGGCTTATTCTAACCTGATTACATCTGAAAGACCCACTTTCTAAATAAGGTGATAGTCTCAGGTACTGAGTATTAGGGCTTCAATGTATCTTTGAGGAGGTCATATCCAACATTATTCCACAATCTTCTGATACTGCTTGGGCCTACAGGTGCACATAAATCAAGAGTTAAGGATTGGGAACCTCTGCCTAGATTTCAGAGCATGTATGGGAATGCCTGGATGTCCAGGCAGAGGTGTGCTGCAAGGGTGAAGCCCTCATGGAAAACCTCTGCTAGGGCAGTGCAGAAGAGAACTGTGGGGTTGGAAACCCCATACAGAGTCCCCACTGGGTCACTTCCCAGTGGAGCTCTGAGAAGAGGGCCACTGCCCTCCAGACCTCAGATTGGTGGATCCATCAACAGCTTTCACTGTGTGCCTAGAAAAGCCACAGCCACTCAACACCAGCCTGTGAAAGCAGCTGGGAGGGAGGCTGTCTCCTGAAAAGCCACAGAAAGGGGTGGAACTGCCCAAGACCATGAGAACCCACCTCTTGCATCAGGGTGACCTGGATGTGAAACATGGAGTCAAAGAAGATCATTCTGGAGATACAAGATTTGACTGTCCCACTGGATTTTAGACTTGTATGAGGCCCTTAGCCCCTTCATTTTGGCCAATTTCTTTCATTTGGAATGGGTAAATTTACCCAATGCCTGTATCCCTGTTGTATCTAGGAAGCCACTTACTTGCTTTTCATTTTACAGGATCACAGGCAGAAGGAACTTGCCTTCTCTTAGATGAGATTTTGGACTCAACTTTAGAGTTAATGCTGAAATGAATTAAGACTTTCAGAGACTGTTAAAAAGGCATGATTAGTTTTGAAATATGAGGACATGAGATTTGGGAGGGATGGGGCAGAATGATTTGGTTTGGCTATGTCCTCATGCAAATCTTATTCTGAATTGTAGCTCCCATTATTTCCATGTGTTGTGGGAAGGACTCGATGAGAGGTAATTGAATCATGGAAGCAGGTTTTTCTTATGCTGTTTTCATGATAGTGAATAATTTTCATGAGATGTAATGATTATATAAAGAGCAGTTCCCCTGCACATGCTCTCTTGCCTGCTGTCATCTAAGATGTGTGATGATTTTGCTCCTCCTTCACCTTCTGCCATGATTGTGAGCCTCCCAAGCCATGTGGACCTGTGACTCCATTAAACCTCTTTTTCTTTATAAACTACCCGTCTTGGGTATTTCTTAATAGCAGTATGAAAATGGACTAATACACCTACCCTGTGAAGCTCTGGCTGCTGTTTTCAGCCTTGGAAAACTCCTCCCCACATCCTGGCTGCTCCAGTTCCAGCCATGGCTCAAAGGGCCCCAGGTAGAGCTTGGGCTATACCTCCACAGAATGCAAGCCATAAGCCTTGGCAGTTTCCATGTGGGAGTAAGCCTGTCATTTGCAGAATGCAAGAGTGAAGAATGTTTGGCAGCCTCTGCCTAGATTTCAAAGAATGTGTGGAAAACCCTGGGTGCCCATGCAGAAACCTGCTACAGGGGTGGAGCCCCCACAGAGAACCTCTACTTGGAGAGTGCCAAGGGAGAAATGTGGAATTGGAGCTTCTATACAGAGTCCGCACTGGGTCACTGACTAGTGGAGTGTAAGAAGGAAGCCACTGCCCTCCAGACCCAAGGATGTTAGATGCACCTACAGCTTGTGCCCTGTGCCTGGAAAAGCTATAGATATTCAGTTACCTGTGAGAGTAGCCTTGGGGGCTCAACCCTGCAAAGTCACAAGAGTAGAGCATGGGAGACCACCCCTTGTACCAGTATTCTCTGCATGTGGGACATGGAATCAAAGGAGATTATTTTGGAGCTTTAAGATTTAATGACTTTCCTGCTGGGTTTTGAACTTGCACGGGGCCTGTAGCCCCTTTATTTTGGACAATTTCTCCCTTTTGGAATAGGAATGTTTACTCCATTTCTATACCCCCATTGTATCTTTGAAGTAACTAACTTGTTTGTGATTTTACAGTCTCATAGGTGGAAGGGATTTGCCTAGTCTCAGATGAGATTTTAGACTTTGGATTCTGAGTTATTGCTGGATCAACTTAAGGCATTGGGGGAATATTGGCAAGGCATTATTTTATTTTGAAATGTGAGAAGAATATGAGCTTTGGGAGGGACCAGATCAGAATAATATAGTTTGAATATTTTTACCTATACAAATCTCATGTGGAAATGTAATCCCTGATGTTGGAGGTGAGGTGTAGTGGGATGTGTTTGGATCACGGGGGTGGATCCCTTATGAATGGGTTAAGCCATCCCCTTCATGATAAGAGGGCTCTCACTCTCAGTTTACACAAGATCTGGTGGCTTAAAAATGTGTGACACTTCTCCCTCCAACTGCTTGCTCCTGTTTTTGCCATGTGACATGCCTGCTCCCCCTTGCCTTCTGCCACGAGTAAAAGCTTAATGGGGTCTCCCCAGAAGCAGATTCCAGTACTGTGCTTCCTGCACAGCCTGCAGAAAAATGAGCCAGTTAAACCTCTTTTCTTTATAAATTACCCAGTCTTAGATATTTATTTATTTATGCAATAAAATTACATATTTATTTATGAAATAATGCCCTAATACGGATTTATTCTTTTTATACTCTGGCTTTTTAGTTGATTGTCTTTGTAGATCTGGAAAATAGATTACTTTCAGCTACCTGTTAGTCCTCTTGTGTCTAATGTCTCCTGTCCTTGGTTTAGCTAGTTGGTGTGTGCAAACCATCATCATTTTATTAAGCATAGTGGGGCTCTTTATTCTATAAAAAGAAACAACTGATATTATTTGATATTCAGGTATCTATCCTAGAGAATTTTAAGTTGGTTCTTCAGCACTTAGCATAGTACATGAAACATACATGTTTTCAAAAATATTTATTGAGTGGATTAATGCACTCTGTATATTAAATATTAAGTATTTTATTCTCTCAAGCTTACTGTAATAATAAAGATTTTTTAAAAAGCCACCTCTAGCAGAAAGTGTGAAAGGAATAAATATTAACATTTTGTACTTCAAGAATTAGAATGGAGGGAAAGGAGAGATTTTTTTTTATACCACTTGTCAGCAGGAAAGGAGAGATTCTTAACTCTTTCTTTAGATACCTCAATATTATTTGACTTGCTACCAAAAGCAATGTTTTTAATTTAATAAATATAATGAGATCAAATCAACAACAAAAATTCCCCCCACTCTAAAGCAAAATTAGAATAAACTAATGGTGGCATCTGGGTTCCAGACTGCCTGTTTAGATGGGGACCCAGACACTTTCTGGAGTTGAATATGGCTGGATAATAGCTCTAAAAAGGGAAACAGAGAGGACAAGAAGGAGAAAGGATGGAAGCAGAGGGGAAAATACACTAGTGTTTGTCATTATAGTGAGAAAGCAGCCACAGCTAATCGGTAGATGAAGGGGTGTGGCTGTGCATCAATAAAGCTTTATTTAAAAAAAAATCAGGCAGCTGGCTGAATTTGACCTCTATGCCACCAGAGTTTGTCAACCTTTGTTTTAGAGGAACGAAAATATTACAGCAAAACTGGCAGTAATCTAGGACTCCACCAGTCAGGCCTGACTGAAGCAGAGACATTCTCTGCCTTCCGGTGCTTCCTGTAATGTGTTCTTGACTCTGCATGTTACAACTGCAGCTATACTGGTGTGACCTGCTGAGACTACAGCTGTGGGCTTCCATCAGCCACAGGGCACCAAGCATACCACATACCTATTCTTTGGGGAGAAAAGTGTGAGTAATAAATTCAGTAAAACAATTAAATATTATTTCAATGAATATACCTTACTTTGAACATGTTATATAAAGGTGATTTAGTCGTTACTAACAGCCTTTCTTACACAGAAAGTTGATCAAGTGCTTGGGTCAGTCAAGGCCACACCAGCATCAGTCTAGCTGCCTTCATGTCTACTCTTCTGTCATCCCCCTATGGGTCTTGCCAGGGTTTTATAGCTTCCTTCCGTAATGTCTTTGTGTCTGTGGCTTTGCTCACCTCCTTGCAAAACTCATTGTTGGAACTCATTCTTGATGTGCTCTTTTCTTTTCGCCAATTTCTTGCCTGCTCTGTGTTTACTTGGGGCAGGGTCTCTCTCTTGCTCTCTTTTATCTTCTTCCTGCTTTTGAGACTTTAAGTTGTCGGCCTGTAAATGGCTCTTGGCATCCACATCTTCGATGTAATTTCTGTTGTGGCTGCTTTCTCATGGTTCACACTTTAGGTAATGTTTCTTTTCTGCTTCTCAAGACTTGCAGATGCATAGAAGATGTCCTGGGGCCTTCTTCATAACAAGCTGCACAAAAAGTAAATGGCCATTTATGTCTCTCAATGTAACCTGCAGTTTTGGGGTAAGATGTCTGGGCTTCTATTAATGGGCTGAAAGGGCAAGAGAGGAAGTTTTCCTGCTGTTCTAATCTCTAGAATATATCCTGGTCTCTTGATTTTAAAGCATCTTTATAAGATGAAAGATCAAAAAGTTTATCAGCCCCCTGGCTCCTAGCAGCTGTAGAAGAGCTGAAGGCTTGTAATTCTTTACTGCACTCCTACAGCTGCTTACTCTTTCTGATGCTCTCCTGCAGGGGTGAACTTAGGAAGATCACAAGTTCTTGTACTGTAATGCTGAAGCCTGGTAGAAAGCATCCAGGGTCTCAACTTGTTGTGTCTTAGAGAATATGAGGCTGCGAGTGTGCCTCTGTTAAGACTCCGAGAGAATATTGCATATCCTGAAAAGGTCCAAAGATAGGTGGAGGACACTTTGCTGTCTGGTATGGTGTGCCATGAGATATTAAAAGTGTTCATCTTCCAGGAGAGTTCCCATTACTGATATTATTGATGTGGGTGTTGGTAACTTTGTATACACCAAATTCCATGGTTTCTTAGTGGCCAACATAAACTAAGGAGTAGCAGTAAAATGTTAGCCAACATTTTCATGTTTGTGCTCTGGAATATTCTATATTTGGACAAGATGATAAGAGGTCTATAGCATTGTGTCTTAGATAAACTTGGAGTAAAATATTTTACAAATGTATAGCTTGAGAAGATGTATGAAGTAGTCTCTCTCAGATTGACCCCAGCTCATGACCAAAAGAGGAATGGTATGTTCTGGAATTGTCACATCCTAATGGGTAAAAATGAGTGCTAGGGCACAAAGTCGCATCTGTCCTCAGCTTGCTAAGAAGCTATGATTGGTCTAAGAGGAGTGCGTGAAACTCTGTGCTAAGGCATTCTCAGTTGTGGAGAAGGGGTAAGGCTCTATTGAGTTTCCAGTGTTGACCACTGAATTTCATTTCATAAGTCTTGACTTAAAGCTGGGGTGCCATGTCCTAAGTGTTTAGTTTAGTCAGCCTCATTAAAAGTGTAAAGAAAACTCAATCAATAAGTCATATTTCCTGTCTATGTCCAGGAATATTCAGGAAAAGATGAGAGTTCATGGGAGATTATAATAGAAGATCTGGTAAACATTCAGGAAAATGAGATGAGGACCCATGGGAGATTATAATAGAAGATCTGGGAAATTTCTTGAGGGGCACCTACTGTTTTGGGGTTTGGTATCACATGGTAGGTATGGGATGCAGCCTTCTCCTAGATTGGAAATCTAACTCAACCTTCTGATGAGACATTGGTTATCTATAAAGAGCAACTGGAGGGATGGCAGGTACCTAATTCTTATAAGAATCATGGAAGAAGCCCTTGAAGTCTTGACGTTCAGCCAGGTGGGTGCTTATGTTCAGCTCGGTCTACTTAAAAGATGCCTCCAGGTCTAGATGCAGGGCCCTGGTGAGGCCCGTCTGTGAGGTGCAGGTTTGCAGAAGAAAGGAACTCCAGATCAAGTAAGGCAAAAAGGGTCAGTCTCACAAAATAATGAGATGAAAGAGAACTGAACTATTTTGGTCTTAGGGCTTTTAGGCCCGGCTCTGCCACTTTGAAGCTGTGTAATCTTAAGCAATTTACGTTTCTGGATGTCACCTTCTTTCCTTTTTAGGAAAATGAGGAAGTTGTATTTGTAGTATCCAAGATAGCTTCCAGGTCCATCTGTATAGGAAGCTGAGGTTTGAAGGAAGAACTAGAAACCAACCAGCAAAAAGAGATATGACTCTCTCAAAAATGTCCTAGATGGTTATTATGACCCTGAATGAGTACCCTGCTTTGCTTTTTTCCTCCACCTTTTCCTTTTTAAATTTAAGTTAGATTTATGTGTTTTTTTCCTAAGCCAAGTGCTTCAACTCCTAAATTTGGAGAATTGTTGAACAGATATCCCCTTCTCAGTTTTCCCGATTTGTGACTTTGTGTGAGTTAGATTCTTATGGTCAAAATTTAATTTTTTAATTTTTATTTATTATTATTTTTATTATTTAAATTTAAGTTCCGGGATGCATGTGCAGAACATGCAGGTTTGTTACATAGGTTTGTGTGTGCCATGGTGGTTTGCTGCACCTATCAACCTGTCACCTAGGCTGTAAGCCCTACATGCATTAGCTATTTATTCTGATGCTCTCCTTCCCCTCACAACCTCCCATTTTTGACAGGTCTGGGTGTGTGTTTTCCCCTCCCTGTGTTCATGTGTTCTCATTGTTCAGTTCCCACTTATGAGTGAGAACATGTGGTGATTGGATTTCTTTTCTGTCGTTACTTTGCTGAGGATGATGTCTTCCAGTTTCATCCATGTCCCTGCAAAGGAAATAATCTTATTCCTTTTAGTGGTTGCATAGTATTCCATGGTGTGTATGTACCACATTTTCTTTATTCAGTCTGTCATTGATGGGAATTTTTGTTGGGTCCATATCTTTGCTATTGTGAAAAGTGCTGCAATAAACATACATGTGCATGTACCTTTATAATTGAATGACTTATATTGCTTTGGGTATATACTCAGTAGTGGGATTGCTGGGTCAAATGGTATTTCCTGTTCTAGATCCTTGAGGAATTATCACATTGTCTTCCACAGTGGTTGAACTAATTTATATTTCCACCGGCAACATAAAAGCATTCCTATTTTTTCACAGCCTTACCAGTATCTGTTGTTTCTTGACTTTTTGATAATTGCCATTCTGACTAGCATCAGGTGGTATCTCATTGTTGTTTTAATTTGCATTTTTCTAATGATGAGTGATGTTGAGCTTTTTTTCATATGTTTGTTGGCTGTATAAGTGTCATCTTTTAAGAAGTGTCTGTTTATATACTTTGCCCACTTTTGGATGGGGTTGTTTGTTTTTTTCTCATAGATTTGTTTAAGTTCCTTGCAAATTCTGGGTATTAGACCTTTGTCAGATGGGTAGATTACAAAATTTTTCTCCCATTCTGTAGATTGCCTGTTCAATCTGATGATAGTTATTTTACTGTGCAGAAGCTCTTAGCTTAATTAGATCCCATTTGTCAATTTTAGTTTTTGTTGCAATTGCTCTTGGCATTTTTGTCATGAAGTCTTTGCCCATGTCTCTGTCCTGAATGGTATTGCCTAGGTTTTCTTCTAGGGTTTTTATGGTTTTGGCTTTTAGGTTTAAGTCTTTAATCCATCTTGAGTTAATTTTTGTATAAGGCATAAGGAAGGGGTCCAGTTTCTGTTTTCTGTATATGGCTAGCCAGTTTTCCCAGCACCACTTATTAAATAGGAAATTCTTTCCCTATTGCTTTTTTTTTTGGTCAGGGTTGCTGAAGAATAGATGGTTGTAGATGTGTTGTCTTATTTCTGAAGTCTCCATTCTGTTCCCTTGGTACAATATGTCTATTCTTGGACTAGTATCATGCTGTTTTGGTTACTGTAACCTTGTAGAATAGTTTGAATTCAGGTAGTGTAATGACTCAGCTTTGTTCTTTTTGCTTAGGATTGTCTTGGCTGTGTGGGCTCATTTTTGGTTCCGTATGAATTTTAAAGTAGTTTTTTCTAATTCTTGAAGAATGTCAATGGTAGTTAGATGAGAATAGTAATGAATCTATAAATTACTTTGGGCATTTTGTCGATTTTCACGATATTGATTCTTCGTGTCCGTGAGGATGAATATTTTTTTTTCCATTTGTTCATGTACTCTCTTATGTCCTTGAGCAGTGGTTTATAGTTCCTTGAAGGGGTTCTTCACATACCTTATTAGCTGTATTTCTAGGTATTTTATTCTCTTTGTGGCAATTGTAAATGGGAGTTCATTCATGATTTGGCTCTCTGCTTGTCTATTGTTGGTGTATAGGAACGCTTGTGATTTTTGCACGTTGATTTTGTATCCTGAGAATTTAGTGAAGTTGCTTATCAGCTTAAGGAGTTTTTAGGCTGAGATGATAGGGTTTTCTAAATATTGGATTATGTCGTTTGCAAACACAGACAATTTGACTTCCTCTCTTCCTATTTGAATATCCTTTATTTCTTTCTCTTGCCTGATTGCTGTGGCCAGAACTTGCAATACTATGTTGAATAGGAGTGGTGAGAGAAGGCATCCTTGTATTGTGCTCATTTTCAAAGGGAATGTTTCCAGCTTTTGCCCATTCAGTATGATATTGGCTGTGAGTTTTTCATAAATAGGTTTTATTATTTTGAGATATGTTCCATCCATACCATGTTGAGCTTTTAACATGAAGAGATGGTTGGAATAGTTTCAGAAGGAATGGCACCAGCTCCTCTTTGTACTTCTGGTAGAATTTGGCTGTGGATTCATCTGGTCCTGGGGTTTTTTGGTTGGTAGGTTATTAATTACTGCCTCAAATTCAGAACTTGCTATTGGTCTATTCAGGTATTTGACTTTTTCCTGGTTTAGTCTTGGGGGAGGGTGTATATGCCTAGGAATTTATCCATTTCTTCTAGATTTTGTGTAGAGGTGTTTATAGTATTTTCTGATGGCACTTTGTATTTCTGTGTGGTCAGTAGTGATCTTCCCTTTATCATTTTTATTGTCTCTATTTGATTATTCTCTGTTTCTTCTTTGTTAGTCTAGCTAGCGGTCTATCTATTTTATTAATTTTTTTCAAAAACCAGCTCCTGGATTCACTGATTTTTTTTGAAGGGTTTTTCATGTCTCCATCTCTTTGTTCCACTCTGATCTTAGCTATTTCTTGTCTTCTGCTAGCTTTTGTGTTTGTTTTCTTTTGCTTCTCTAGTTCTGTGAATTGTAATGTTAGTGTGTCAATTTGAGATCTTCCTAGCTTTCTGATGTAGGCATTTATTGCTATGAATTTTTGTCTTAACACTGCTTTAGCTGCATCCCAGAGATTCTGGTACATTGTCTCTTTGTTCTCATTAGTTTCAAAGAAGTTCTTGATTTCTGCCTAAATTTCATTATCCAAGAATCATTCAGGAGCAGGTTGTCAAATTTCCATGAAATTGTGTGGTTTTGAGTGAGTTTCTTAATCCTGAGTTCTAATTTGATGGCACTTTGGTCCAAGAAGCTGTTGTGATTTCAGTATTTTTGCATTTGCTGAGGAATGTTTTACTTCCAATGACGTGGTTGACTTTAAAATAAGTGCCACGTGGCACTGAGAAGAAGGTATATTCTGTTAATTTGGTGTGAAGAGTTGTGTAGAAGTCTATTAGGTTCAGTTGATCCAGAGCTGACTTCAAGTCCTGAATATCCTTGTTAATTTTCTGCCTCATTGATCTGCCTAATATTGACAGTGGGGTGTTAAAATCTCCCACTATTATTGTGTGGGAGTTTAAGTCTCTTTGTAGGTCTCTAAGAATTTGTTTTATGAAGCTGAGTGTGCCTCTATGGATGCATATGTATTTAGGATAGTTTGCTCTTCTTGTTGCATTGATCCCTTTACCATTATGTAATGCCATTCTTTCTTTGTCTTTTTTGATCTTTGTTGGTTTAAAGTCTGTTTTATCAGAGACGAGGATTGCATCTCCTGCTTTTTTCAGCTTTCCACTTGCTTGGTAAATGTTCCTCTATCTCTTTATTTTGAGCCTCTGTGTGTCTTTGCACGTGAGATGGGTCTCCTGAATACAGCACACTGATGGGTATTGACTCGTTATCCAATTTGTCAGTTTGTGTCTTTTGATTGGGGCATTTAACCCATGTACATTTAAGGTTAATTTTGTTACTTGTGAATTTGTCCTGTCATCATAATGCTAGCTGGTTATTTTGCACACTAGTTGATGCTGTGTCTCCATAGAGTCATTGGTCTTTATATTTTCATATGTTTTGTGGTGTCTGGTATAGGTTCTTTTTTTTCTCTCTCCATATTTAGTGCTTCCTTCAGGAGCTCTTGCAAGGCAGGCCTGGTAGTGACAAATTCCCTCAGCATTTGCTTGTCTGAAAAGGATTTTGTTTCTCCTTTGCTTATGAAGCTTTGTTTGGCCAGATGTGAAATTCTGAGTTAAAAATTGTTTTCTTTAAGGATGTTAAATATTGGTCCCCACTATCTTCTGGCTGTAGGATTTCTGCTGAGAGATACACTGTTAGTATCATGGGCTTTTCTTAGTGGGTGATCCAGCCTTTCTCTCTAGTTGCTGTTAACATTTTTTTCCCCTTCATTTTGACCTGGAGAATATGATGATTATATGTCTTGGAGTTGATCTTCTCACAGAGTATCTTAATGGGGTTCTCTGTATTTCCTAAATTTCAATGTTGACTTGTCTTGCTAGGTTGGGGAAATTCTCTTGGATAATATCCTGAAGTGTATTTTCCAACTTGGTTTCATTCTCCTCATCTCTTTCCGGGTACTCCAATCAGTCTTTTTATAATCCCACATTTCTTGGAGGTTTCGTTTGTTCCTTTTAATTCTTTTTTGTCTAATCTCATCTGCCTGCCTTATTTCAGCAAGATAGTCTTCCATCTCTGATATCTCTGACATTCTTTCTTTTGCTTTGCTGATTTGGCTAGTGATACTTGTGTACGATTCACAAAGTTTTCCTGATGTGGTTTTCAGCTCCATCAGGTCAATTATGTTCCTCTCTAAACTGATTATTCTAGTTAGCAGCTCCTTTAACCTTTTATCAAGGTTCTTTGCTTCTTTGCATTGGGTTCGAACATGCTCCTTTACCTGAGTGAAGTTTGTTATTACCCACCTTCTGAAGCCTACTTCTGTCATTTCATCAGTCTCATCCACTGCCCAGTTCTGTGCCCTTGCTGGAGAAGTGTTGTGATTATTTGGTGGAGAAGAACAACTCTGGACTTTGGGGTTTTCAGTGTTCTTTTGTTGATTCTTTGTCATTTTCATGAGTTTTTCTACTTTCGATCTTTGAGGCTGCTGACCCTTGGATAAGGTTTTTGTGGGGACTTTTTTTTTTATTGATGCTGTTGTTGCTTTCTGTTTGGTTTTCTTTTTACAGTCAGGTTAGGCTCCTCTTCTGTAGGAATGCTGCAGTTTGCTGGGTGCTCACTTCAGGCTCTATTCATCCAGTTCGCTCCCATGCCTGGAGATGTCACTGAAGGAGGCTGCAGAATTGCGAAGATGGGTGTCTGCTGCTTCCTCTGGGGTTTCTGACCTCAAGGGGCACCAACCAGATGCTAATAAGAATGCTCCTGTTTAGATGTCTGACAACCACTGTTGGGGGTTCTCACTCAGTTGAGTGGTCTGGCAAGCAGAACCTGTTTAATGAGGCATTTTTGGCTGTCCCTTGGTGGAGGCGATGTGCTGTGCTGAGGGAAAGCCAACTCATCTGAACTGCCTGGATTCCTCAGAGCTAGCAGGAGGAAAGACTGTGCTGGTTCACAGAGACTATGGCCTTCCCTCCTGCTAGGGGCTCAGGCCCACGGAAATCAGAGTTCTATCCCTGTACCTCTGATGGGAGTTAGAGTGCATGCAGTTCCTCCAGTGTTGGTCGTGCGCCTCCCCCAAGGAGCTCCGTTCCCCTTAGATAGCAGGCAGCGCAGCAGTGGTGGTGGCACCTCTCTTCCCTGCTTGCCAACTTGGCAGGCTTAGGCCAATTCTAGCTGCGTGGCTGTTGAGAATCTGTGCAACTTCGTGGTTTGGACCCAAGGTCCCGGTGGCATGGGCATGGTCTCACGAGTGGAATCTTCCCATCCATGGGTTATACAGTCCTATGGAAAAGGCACAGTTTCCCAGGCTGGGTAGCATTCTAACTTAGCACCTCCCTTGGCTGAGGGTGGGGGCTCCCCTGCCCCATGTGGCTTTCAGGTAGGCTGCTGTACCACACAGTTTTTCCTTTTTCTCTGTGGGTCATGCCAGCCACCTAGTCAGTCCTAATAATAAAATCTGGATACCTCAGTTGCTGGTGCAGGATTTGCACTCTGTTTCTGATCTTCTTCTGACTGGAGTGGCCTCCAGTCGCCACTGCTTCTAGTCAGCCATCTTGGTCTCACCCTCCCTGGCCAAAACTTCCTCATGCTATAGTCTGCTAGATTTTCTCATCTAACCAGTAGTAGTCATTTTTTGGCTCTCTCTTGTAGACCAGGACAGCCTATACTCTGTCAATAGTATAGGCATGAGTTACAAAAGGAGCTTTCAGATTAGGAATAGCAAATACATGACCCATAGGCTGCTACTCTTTGCCTCTATACTTGTAACAGACATGACCTCAGAATCTTCCTTAACACAGTGCTCTAATCAGTCACTTCCAATTATAAATGGCTTGTGACATGAAACTCATGTGTCATTTACATTCTCCGTCTTACCATTGCAATGACATCTCTGGTAGTTTTGTTAAACTCTCTGTATTCCCAAAACATATGAATTATTGACCACAGAGAACTTAGCCCTCCATAACCCTCACTATTTCCTGTATATCCATTGCCACCTGGCCTTCTTTGTTTTGCTGTTGTCCATGAATTAGTATAATCACTAATATGACTGTTAGTCTCTGTCTCTTAAGGGAGATGCATCACTTTGTTCAGGAAATATCTGTCAAAGTCCAATTATTATCAATTTGTAGCAGCTAGTGGGAGAAAATATGTTGTCAGATGGTTTTCATGGTTTCACTAACCTCCAATGAAACATTTCGTTATAGAAAGATGATGATTTCAGTAGAACATGACAATTCTGTTATGTAGACTGCGAATATTTAGTATTCAGATATTCTATACCAATAAAAATACCCAAATTGCTATTTTTTCCACTTCGAAAAATTTCCAGATGTTATTTAAACGTCATTAAATGGATCACAACCTTTTTTTTCTTCAGGGCAGAAACTCAAGTTGAATTCTGATCTTTGCTTACATGGAATGAAGCAAAACAACCCACAAACAAGAAACAATTCTCAAAAATTTTAGCACAACAATTACGAATGCAGCTTTAAAATGTCAACTGTTGAGACTGAATAAAGCAACACTCTCAAATTAAGTGTATTATACGTTTCCGTCTTTCCCAAAAGCATACATTTATCTTCTGAATCCTGCCACAAAGTGTATTTAAAGATGTTAATTTTCAAGGAGTCAGCAAGAAAAGAATGGTTGGCACCTATTGGAGTAATATATTAAATATGAAGTCTCCACACCTAGAAAACTTCTTCCCAAAGATAGTAGAGAAAAAAAAAAAAACCCAACCTTTATTACTGAATAAGCATTAAACCAGAATGTGATTTAATGTGATGCACATCACAAGCAATCCACTAAGAGACTGCAATAACAGAAATCTTCCTTTTTAATATAAATATTGAATGCATATTTTCAAGATAAACAATAACTAGTCTTCAAGTTAGAGGATTTGATAACACTATTTGTCACAGATGATTTATCCAAACTTTACCTGGTAATTGAAGTGACCATCTGTGTTAGTGAATTAATGTTATCTGGAGAAAAAACAAACCTATCTCTTTGTGAAAAGAGGTAGTTTTTCCACTTGGAGCAAGGAGCCTACTGAAATTAGACTCCCACCCTCCAAAAGAAATTGGGGTATGGGAATGCTATCTCCTGTCACCTTCCAAATTCATGAGAAAGGCATTCCTGGGTTATTAAGGGAATAAAAGGCTAGCTGACAAAAGGCCAGTGTAGTCTTCAAAAAGATTTATGTACATTTCAAAAAGATGGGAAGAAACTCACAGTTCCCAACTTTCTATGGTAAATGCTCTGAGAAAAAGGAGGGGAAGAAAAATCTCTTCCTTTGTTTTCAACATGGAGAATGAAGCCATATTTTACATTTGTATTTGTCCTTACACACCTAAACACTCTTGAGTAAGAGGACCCCAAGAAGGTTGAACAGAGATGTAGGAGCTGGGATGGTAAGAGAAAAGAATCCATCTGAAAAATGAGGTCCTGGGAAGAAGGAGAAGGACCAGACACTTTCTATGGATCACCCACATACAGATCCAAATACATTCCCTGATATAAAGAGCTCTTAGGATAAAGAAGGAAACTGAAATTCAAGGAATTAAAGGTAGAAAAGTCAGAGTGAAAAACCAGTGTCACAAAAGCCCAACATACTGCTCTTTCCAATCTTGATCCCTTGTTTATGAGCTTCAGCTGAATTTATTATTTCATTGATTTCTTTCCTCTGATGTATGAAGTATTTCATTATGTGGCTTCCTTTCATCCCTTCTCTGTTTATTCTTTAGTCCTTTGTTCTAATTCCCTTCAAGCCTCAGTTTATCCTAAAGATTTAGCTAAACTTGCACTAGTTATTTTTTTCCAGTTTTGATACTTATCATTATTGCCTATGCATGTTATTTCCAACTTTTGTACATTAAAAAAAATTCTGAGTTCAGCAGAGAACCTTCTAGGCATCTACATTGATCCTGAAACCACCTTTGTTTGCAAAGATTATGACAGTGAGAGAAATCTCTCATGGCTGACACCATCTTGCTTCTAGCCTCACATGCTGGCTGTCCTCACATTTTCCTGGGCAGAGGCCAAGCCAACCACGGGAGGAATTTAGTTTAAGGTTTAACTTGGAAGCAAGGATGATAATAGTCCCTAAAACTAACCCCCTCCTTGCTCAGGGACCAAAAACTAGTGAACGGTCATGAGATTGGAATTATGGGAGGGTCCTGAATTCTGATAAAATGTGGGCATAGTTTTTATGATTCCTTGCTACTTAAGAGCCCTGTAGCCAAAAGTCACAAGGTTTATGAATTCCTCAGTTGCTCCTACAATTAACATCACTATTGTAGAACACAAGATTTGTCTTTTAAGATGATTTTCAGATTACTGCATTCTGGAAACTGACAGACCCCACCCAGACCTGTGACTCATGACTCAACTGGTCCTGTGGCCCCTACAGAGAGGTAGACTCAGTGCATGAAGGCTGTTTTCCGCACCCCTTCGATTTCATCCCTAACTAACCAGCAGGACCCATTTCCTAGATCACTGTCCACCACATTATCCATAAAAACCCTAGCCGCTGAGTTCTTGGAGAGAACCGATTTGAGTGATAACTCTAGTTCTTCAGTGTGGCCAGCCTTGCATCAATTAGACTTTTTCTCTACTGCAATGCCACAGTCTCAGTGAACTAGCTTTGTCTGTGCAGTGTGTAGGAATTACCTATCAGGCGATTACAGTTACTTTCTATGTGGCCTTCACTACTACTTGTTCCCAGTTGAAAATAATTTCATGCAACACTTATTTGAACACATTTCTTATCATTTGATTAGGATTTGATGCTATATACTAAAAATTATTTTTAAAGTTTTCCTAGTTTGTGAGACATTTTTTTTTTCCTGGATATCAGAGAATGGACTTGATCTTATTTTTCTTTTGAAAGTCTTTGAATCTGGTTTTCCAGATCATGTATATTCTTGACTTGGCTGAATTCCCCTTTTCTAGTTATTGCAAAATCTAAGTTTAGGTGCTTCTGATAAGGTTTTGACATTTTTGTGTAACCAAGTCTTCATTCCCCATTAGAGAAGTAGTTTCACAGGGTATTTCCTGTACTTTCAGAGAGAAATACATTTTGGAAAGAAAGTTCAGAATTTCTCAGATGAGATTTGCCCAAATGAGATGTCCTGATTGTTGATCTCTTACATTTTGCGTATAAATTGTACTTAGAAGGTTTGTATCTGTATCAAAGTTTAATAAATCATATGTTTTCTTAGTTTGGCATATGGCTTGTTAATCAAATACCTTCTTAGTCTGGAATGCTGTCTGTTGTACAGTTTTGCAATAATTTACTCCTCTCACCCCCTCCATTTTTTCTAAACCCAAATACTCTGTGCCATTCTTTCATTCTTCAATTTATATATATTTCTTGTAGGTGTATATTTTCCTGACAATGAAATTTACTACATAATCTTTCCTAATGAGCTATTTCTCTTGGGTCTGGTTTCTCTTTCCTCTGCTGGGTTTCAGCTGTCTCACCCCACCAAACCTTGATGAAAACTAAGGGATGGATTTACCACTTTCCACCTCGTGTAACTCTTGTCTTAATGAATTCTTTATCATACTGCAACTGACATAATGGGTAGAAATTGTCTTCATTTTTATTTTTTCTTATAATGCCTAGTATAAGGTCTGTTATATAGGCACTTAGTAACTATAAATGAGTGAAAGCACATCTTAATAGTCCTAATTACAAATTAACACAATCGTAATATTTGAAAATAATTTTTGACTTTTGTTAAACTTTAATGGAGTAATTAGGCAAAAAAAGAAAAAGAAGAATTAATAGCAAAAACAGGGCAAACAGTCCCAAATTAGTCTACAATCAGACACAAAGACCAAACAGCATGAATAGAAGTTGTTTATAAAAATCAAACAAATAAAAATGAAAGGAAATTTAGGGCAGAGTGATTTATAATCCAACCCTAACTTAGAAAAGCTATTATAACTGATTATTCTATGAATCCATGTGTGAAAAATAATGCAGCAATAGTGAGAAGAGTTCTTATCCACATTCATAGCTCTGAACAGAATAATGTTTGATAGCCCTATGCTTTGAGTTTTCTAGTTTCTCACACTTTAAATACATACTGTGATTTATTTGGATGATAAATGGGAAAAAGAGAGTGCTTGTTTTTTTGTTTGTTCTTTTTCTTTTCCCTAGAGAAGGAGCCTGAGAAGATATCCCCTGGGCTTAAAAGTAGCTTTTAGAAGAAACAAAATTCTTCCTTTGAATATTCAACCAGTTAAAGGCCATAAATAGGAAATTCTGTTTTGCTGAAACTTGTTAGGAACATGTAATAGGTCACTTTAATATATCTTCCAGTGACTGGCTGTGCTCCTCGAGGAACTTGTGCCTGGCTCTTTATTAAAATAATTACTGAAATAATTTTTAATGATTTAAATAATTTCTTTTAACAATTTCCTTTTAATAATTTAAAAGCAAGACAAAGAAAGTTAGTACATGAACACCATATGAACTAAGAATTACTTTTAAAGGATGTTGTGCTATTTTGGGTGAAGTTTAATTATGAGCAGTGGCTGAGGAAATATTTTGGGAGTTAAACACCTTGTCTCTTGACCATATATTCTATCTCAGTCAGTAGTTGCTGATTCTGCTCATCTGTCAGGCCAGACTGACTGTGGTAAAGGGGCTTTTGGATTGGAAAAGTAAGACAAAAATGCAATATGGGGAGAGATATTTTGTCTGCCCTGTATGATGATGTCCCAGAAGGAGGCAGGCAGGATGCCTCTTGTAAGTGGGTTCAGAGTAGACAATTAATCCAGAGAACAGGGAACTTGCAGATGTTGGAGGAAGAAACAAATGATCACACCACTGTGCTCCAGATGGTCCTCAGGGTGCCCTTTGGATGGGGCTTTTGTCTGAAGAACAAGTAGGAGACATACTTTTCAGCTTCCCTTGCCCATGTTCCTTTCTAAGTCTACCTTTGACTCCTGCTTCTAGAAAACCAGCTTGACTTTCTGGGTCAGGTTGAGTGCTCAGTGATTCTTCTCTTTGATTTATATTGACACACACACTATTATTTAAAAAGTACAAACACATGGAGTAATCCTTTATCTTATTAACCAGAAGCTCTCTGGCCCAGAGATGGGGTCTTTGCTCTGCTCTGGATGGCTTTTGACTTTGGAAAGTTGTCACCCTTTCTTTTGCTTGGCATTGATGTAGCCCTGTATATGGATCTATTGGCAATTGTCTTTATATACCAGGAGTTCTGGTGATAGTTTGTTTAATCTTTAACTTAGAATCTGGGTATACTATGTGTAGATGCAATATATGCTTTTTACACAGAATAATTTCTTTTTGAAGGGAATCTTTCAGATGCACCTGCAAACACACACTCTCAGTGGTCCCTCTGAAATTCTCACATTTGGACAAAGACCCAATTTATTTAAGTGAGCATGTGTTAGCCTTTTAAAGTTACTCATTACATGAATATTTGTTAAGCACCATCACATTCCTAGACACTCTTCTAGGCACTGGTGATACAGAAATGAACAAGACAGAGATGATCACAATTTTTTTGGATTTTACACTGAAGAAAGAGAGGGATGTGGTAATAATGGCTGAAAATGAGCAAAGAAGTTAGGAAACATGAATATTGTGATATAATTTAGGATATAAATACTCAGAAGAAAAAATGTGGTAATAGGATAAAGAATATTGGAAGTAGGATAGCAAATGTCACTTTGGATTGGGTGATCTGGGAAGACATCTTTGAAGAGATGACATTTGAGTTAAGATCCCAACTGACAAGGAGCCAGCCATGGGGAGATCTGGGGGTGGAGGGTCCAGTTAGAGGGACTACCAATGGCAAAAACTGATGCAGAATCCACTTTGTAGGTTTGAGAAACTGAAGGCCAGTGAGGCTGGAGCTCGTAAATTATGGGGAGAGTGGAAGGAACTGGGATCTCAGAGGTAGCCTCAGGATGATCTCAGCTATAAGGAACCAAGCACCATGACTCAGATTGGCTTAGGCAATAAGGAAATAGTTTATTTCACAGACGCTATTTGGAGATAGGGAAGAGTTCAGTGGTTGATTCAATAGCTCAAAGAAATGACCAAAGACGTAGATTTTTTTTCCATCTCTTTGCTCTGCCATCTTTTGGCAGCTCCTTCATGAACTCATATTGGTTGCAGTTGGTTTAGGTATTGCATTCAAGCACTATATCTGCTGGTAAAAGGGGTCTGTGCATTTTTCTTTTCTGGATGAGGAAGGCTTTTTCCAAAAGTAATCCATCTAATTTCCTCTCTCATATCGATGGCTATGTTTGGATCTCCTGCCCACACTTCAAAAGGTATTGATAAGTAAGTAATTACCTGATCTGGTTTTGCTGAGTGGCTCCCAAAAGTTGTCCCCAGAACAGCAGCATCAGTATTACCTTAGAATTTACTAGAAATGGAAGAATTAGAAACTCGGAGAGTAAGTTCCAGTCATTGGTGTTTTCATAAGCCCTCCAGGTAATTCTCAGGTACACTCAATGTATTTTTTTTAACTTTTAAGTATACATTCAAGGTAGGAACAAAGTGTAAATTTGTGAGATTTATTGACAGTTATGACATATCCCTAAGTTTGGAAAAGTTAAATGATCATCAGAACTTCTTCGGATGATTAAGGCCTGGAAAACCTGAGACAAATTTTACTGTGCCTTTGAGGAGAAGGAAGGAGGGGAAGCAGCGTTTGTGCTTGGAGCATTAAAGCAGTGTCCGGTCTTAGGAAGTTTGTGGTGTAAATCAGAAGCCATTTGGGATTTGAATGAGATTTACTCAAACTCCCATTTCAAGCCCCAGAGCAATCCAATGTCTTCTCAAAAAGTCTGTAAATTCCTGCATAAGGTTTGTCGTTTTGTTTTAAAAAATGACATTATTTCAGTAAAACAATTTTGATACATTACTAACTAAAGTCCAAAGGTTATTCAGATTTTCTTATTTTTACCTACTGTCTTTGTTTTCTGTTTCAGGAAACCACATTACATTTAATTGTTAGATCTCCTTAGGATCCTCTTGAATGTGGTGGTTTCTCAGATTTTCTTGTTTTTGAGAACTCTGACAGTTCTGAGTACTGAGCAGGTCTATTGTAGGATACCCCTCTACTGGAATTTGTCTGATGTTTTCCTCATGATTAGATGAGCACCATGGGTTTTTGGGAGGAAGACTATAGAATTAAACTGTCACTTTCTTCTAGAGTTCACACCATCACCATGATTTATGAATGTTGATGCTGACCTTGATACCCTGGTTGACCTCTAGTGTAGTGTTTGTCAGATTTCTCCTTTATGGTAGAGTATCTGTATTATTTATTTGGAATTCTACATGGGAGATTTGTCTCTTGTTCCCATTTATTAATGTATTCAATCACTTATTTATGTCATTATGGAGTCATGGAATTTTACACTCATGGATTGGGTTATAATCCAATACTACTTGATTTTGTACCTCAACAGAGTCTAGCTTTGGTCATCAAAAAGTTCTTTCAGTTGGCTCCTATGCCTCTTTAACATACCCCCTTCAGTGTGTGTGTGTGTGTGTGTGTACTTTATAGCAAGGCAAGATGCTCCAGGCTCATCCTCTACATTTGTAATCCCAGTCCTTGAATTAGCCATTTGATTCTAAAGTTTGAGAACCAACAGTTTAGGCTAATCATTTGAAGAAAGAGAATATTTTAGGGAGGAAACCATAAAGGCCACCACAGGTATTAGACCATTGAAAATGCAGACCAAAGTAAAGAGCTGAGTGTTACTGCAAGTACTGTTAAAAGCTACTGAAAGTTTTAGTCAGAGGCAAGATGTTTTTTGATGTATTTCTTTGATCTCTCTGTTGAATAAAGAATGGATTGCAGGGGAAAGTAAGCTTAAAAGCAGAGAGAGAATTTAGAAGACTATTACACTTAGCCTACAGTAAATGACAATGGCTTAGGCTAAAGTGGTAAGAGTGGAGTAAGTGAGAGGTGGCTGGATTTGGAACATATTTCAAAGGTAGAACCCAAAGTATCAGCTGATGGGTTGATGACTAGCATGTGGGGGTGGGGGAGGGGAGGTAGGGACATGGCGGGAATGAAGGAGACAAATCAAATATAAAAGTGTGGACAAAAAGGCCAAGGAATCAAGAGCAACGGCCAGGTGAGGCAGGGAAAATTGCATAGGAATAGGTTTGAAAACCGAGTTCTGTTTGGGACATGTTAAATCTGAAACGCCTGTTAAACATAGAATGAGACACATTGAACAAGTGTGCAAGTAGATGTGCAGGTCTGAACTTGAGGAGACCTCAAGGTATGAAGTATGAATTTGGGAATGCTTAGTACCTAGAGGGTGTTCAGAATCATGTGAGTTCATAATATTGCCTTTGGGAGAGAATTTTGGTGAGGAATAATACTAAGAAGTTAGGCAGAAAAGAAAGATGCAAGAAAGGAGGCTATGAAGGGAAAGCCAACAAGAAAAACTGTGGAGTCTGCTGTTATGGAAGCCAAGATAAGAACATGTTTCAGGAAGGAGGTACTAATAATGCTGTTGAATGCTGCTGAGAGATTGAGGAAGATGAAGGCAGACAACTGATCATTGACTTTAGCAAGAGGAAGTGGTTGGTGATTTTGATGAGAACTGTTTCACTGGAGTGGCAGGGATGAAGTTTGGAGTGGTTTCAAAAGGGCTAGATGGTGAGGAAGTAGAGAGAATGACTGTCGCCAACTCTTTAGATTGACTTTATTGTAAGTGGTATACAAAAGTGGGGTAGTAACTTCAAGGTAATGGGAGCTCAAGGAAGAGATTTTTTTTTAAAGAAAAGATATTAAATGTTTGAATAAGCTTGTATGCCAGCAGGAAGAATCTAGCTGAGAGGGGTAAAATGATAATGTAGAAAAGAAGAGATTATTATTATTTAGCAGAGAACTAAGGGGCTTTAGTATGGAATAGTTACATTTTGATAGGGAAAGAGGCAGATGAAAAGGTCTGAATAGTGAGAAGTTCTAGAAACTAAAGAGAGTTTAAATTCAGAACTTGGGCTTGTTCCAATTCTAACTCTTAAATCCAAATCTAAGTCTTAGTGGATGTCTTTTCTGTAATTGTCTTAAGTTGAAGAATTCATGTTTTGAAGAGATGCGAAGAAGTACAAATGAAATTTAGTTAAAGTGGAAACCATCCTGGCTAATGAACTTATCAAGGGAGCTTACAGGAATTAACTACAAGAAGATAGCAAAAGGATTATAAACAAGAAAAGAGATTTATCTGAAAAACAAGTGACAATTGTAATTGGCTTCCATAGGAGCAATAACTTGGATCAAACTGAAACACTGGGAGGTTAGAGGAAGGTTAATTGGAAATGGTTATTTATAGGTTTGTATCTCTAACATTCTTTAGTCTATAAGAAAGTACAGACTATGTTATGCTTATGTAGGCAAAAATTGTAAGAAGCACATTCTGGTGATTTTTCAGAAATCTACCGACAATATCACCTTTGAAGAATTGCATTATGACCTTCTAGGACAGGACTGAGCGGCCTGCAATTGATAACTTAGCCTGAGGGAAGAGAAGGAGCAGGACAATTACCAAGATGCCAGTAGCATATGTCCCATACCACATCACTAACGGCATCGCTCTCCCACTTCCCAGCACATCATTTCCATGCCGTATACACATGGACATTGGTCTTTCTTTTATGACAGGGAAGATGGTAGCTACTTTAGAGAGGAGGTAAAGTGCAATGGTTAAGAATTTGGGGCTTGGGGCTAGATAGCTTGTGCTCAACTCAGCTTTGTTTCTCAATTAGCCATTTAAAAAAATCTTCAGTTTTATCATCTATCAAACTGAAATAATAGTATACCATTTCGATGGCATTTGTGAAAGGTTTAAGTCTGATAATACCCAGAATTACACTTTTAAAGAATATATGTGCCATACATGGAGGAGGAAGCAAATAACATTTGATCACCTACAAATGTCTAAGGTGTATTTGATTATCTGTAGTATTTTATGTATATTAACTTATTATTCATATCTGTCTTTGAGTTAGTTGGTTTTATTTTCATTTACAGAAGAAGAAACTGAAGTTTATCAACATTTAAGTTTGCCCAAATCCACTTAATTGCTGGGTTAATGCTCAAGTCTGTCTGATTCAACATATTCTTGCCCTTAAGTGATGCTTTGGTTCACTCAACTGAGTTTTGGATTCAAGTCAAAAATAACCATGATTTTAAAGCCAATACAATTGTGATTTGTGATTCGTATTTATTTTGGGATGCTGCTTATACAGACCCGTTCACCACTATGCCCTCCATTTTACAAGTGGTTTTCAATGTTGGCTGAAAATTGGAAACATCTGGGCAGGTTAATGCACTAATGTTTCGTGGGTCCAGCCCTGAGCTACTGAATAAATGGTTCTGTGAGGATTAGGCATTCAGATTTAGAAACTTCTCAGATTATTTTAATATGCAGCTAAGATTCAGAAGTATTGTAATAAAGGAAACTATATTCCCTACAACCTTCCTGAATAGGAGTGGTTATGTTTTGGGTTGTATAATCTGGCAATCCTTTCCCCTGTTATTTATTAGATTAGATTAAGACTAGTTGTCCTAAAGAATAATTAAAAGGCCATGGATTTCCTTTGTGTAAAAGGATAAGGCAGATTATTGAAATTCTCTATTTTTGGAAATTTGATTACGAAATAGCAAGAAGAGAAGGCTGTAAGCTAGTGGTTTCCACTTTTTTTGGACATTAGTGTCACTTGGAAGTTTTAAAACTTCTGATGACCAGTGTTACCTTATAGACATCAAATCAGAATGTATAGGCTGGGAGCAAGGCATTGGTATTTTTGAAAGATCCCAGGTAATTGACAAGGTGCATTGAAGTTTGGAAACCACTGAAGCAAGTGTTGGAAGCCTAAGCCTAATGTCATGTGATGATATAAAGCAGCAGTTCTCAAACTTACATGCTGATTCTGGTTCAGTACGTTTGGAGGAGGACAGAAAGTTCTGATTTTTAATTTTTATTTCCATAGATTTTTGGGGGAACAGGTTTGGTTATGTGAATAAGTTTTTTAGTGATGATTTCTGAGATTGTGGTATACCCATCATCCAAGCAGTATACACTGTACCCAATTTGTAGTCTTTTATTCCTCACCCCCTCCCATCTTCTCCCCTGAGTCCCCAAGTTCTGCATTTTTGATAAGTTCTCAGGTGATGGTGGTGATGTTGGTCCACAGAGCACACTTTGAGTGGCAATGAGAGAATCTGGGAAGCACTGGGAGGAGGCACAAGCCAGAATGGGGGAACAGAGATTATGAGATGAACAATGACAAAAGATATAGAATAGAACATGAGAAGGCTGGTGGTGTACAGGAAGAGGAGAATGGAACAGATGTTTGTTGAGAGCCTGGTGGAGCAAGCACTACAGTAAATATCTCTGAACTTCTCATGCTGAGATTCCTCAGATTCCTTGGATACAGAACGACCTTTAACTTTCTGTTTCTTAAAATCCGCTTTGGATTTCTGGAGTTCCTAGGCATGTGTATTTCTATAGTAAACGTTCATTAACTGAAACAAGCTGGACCATACACTGTTTATTACTAGAGACAATTTCCCTCCTTCCCTTAATTTTGTTTGGTTATTGTATTGGTTATCTATCACTGCATAGTAAATTACCCTCAAAATTTAGTGGCTTAAAACAATAAACATTTATAAATTTGTTGTTTTTATTCTGTTTGTCAGAGGTGAATCACTAAGTCCAGCCCACATTCAAGGGAAGGGAAATCAGGCTTCACCTTTTGAAAGGAGTGTCAGAAAATTTCTGGATATAGTTAAATGACCACAGGTGTTTACTGCTCTTTGGAATAGTCATGTGTCTTAGGAAAAGCTAATTGCATTCAGGTGGATGTCATTGGTCGAAATTAGTGATTCTCCAACAAACACCGGGGCCTGTAGGGGGGTTGGGGAACAAGGGGAGGGAGAGTTTTAGGACAAATACCTAATACTTGTGTGGTTTAAAACCTAGATGATGGGTTGATAGGTGCAGCAAACCACCATGGCTCATGTATATCTATGTAACAAACCTGCGGGTTCTGTTAGCAAGTATCCTGGAACTTAAACTAAAATAAAAAAGGAATATTCTAATGAAAATATATTAATATGGGTTAATTTAAAAAAGAAATTAGTTGTTCTCAAAGTGCGTCAGCATCTCGTGGGAGCTGAGTATGTAAATACTTTGGCCCTACCCCAGAACCACTGAAGAAGAAACTTGGGGAGTAGGGCCCCTTGAGCTGTGGTTTAACAAGCTCTCCAGGTGACTCTAATGCACATTTATAGTTGAGAACCATCAGCCTCAGCCAATCTTGGTAATTCAGTTGCCTTTATCAGCTTGGAACCCACGTCTGGCCAGTGAGCTGTGAGTGGGTAGCTGTTGGGGGCTTCTGGAAGAGGTTTCATTGCCGTCAAGACGTGCTGCTGAATAAGCTTGCATAGGTGACATGGAAGTAGCTGTAAACTCTCTTGCTACCAGCGTGAGATTGAGGCTATCAAAGCAGAAATGGTAGAGCTTTGAAGATGCGTGGCTGGGACCTGGATGTACTTCTATAGGAGACTCTCTGACTATGGACTTGTCACGGGGTAAGCTGATGAACTCCCTTACTGGTTACGCCAGTTTGAGGCAACGTTTGCTGTTACTTGCAGCTAATATCACCTTGCTTGACAACCTAAGTTAGTCCTTGTAGCCAAAAGTGTTTAGCTCAGTGGTGATTCAGTCTTGTCTGTATTTTTGGGTTATGTGAGAAGTTTTAAAGAATACTAATCCTGAGCTCAATTCTAGAAATTCTGATTTAAATAGCCCAGCAAAGAGCCCTGGTATTGGTATTTTTCATTAGGTGATTCAAAAGCGCAGGCAGCGTTGAGAGCTATTGGTGAATATGACTCTGAGGGTCTGTTTTTCAAAGTAGTGAGAACATTTTTTCTCTGAGGATACTGCCGAACTATACTAGAATGAAAATTATAAAAGAGAAGCAGATGGGCAATATTAGAAGTGGGATAAGGCTTACTATTTTGCTTGTACAGCTGATACTAAAATAACATTTGTTAGGTTAACATGATTAGTTTTCTAAATGTATAAACTAATTCCTTCCATTAAAGTGGCTTATCCCCAACTCTGTTACTTCTAGTTTCTTCTCTGTCCGAGGGTTATGGGTAATTACAGGAGCACATCCGTGAGAAAGCATTTTCTGTCAGTTTCTTGGAGTTGTTTCTGTTGCTTTTTCTTTGCTTACCATGCAAGAGGACTCCAGCAACATTTCCTCTAACACCATTGAGAAATTACTCTCTTCTGCACATGTTTTTTCTGTTTTTTCCATCTACTTTTAACCATCACTTCACATACTTATTATTCCAGTCTAAAATAGCCCCCTAGGGGAATGGACTGCGAGGATACACTGCGAGGAACACTTTGCTACAGTTGGAAGCAATGAACCAGCTGTATATTCGGGTATACAGATAAAACTTTAAAACACACTGTTGAGTGAAAAACATAAAGAAGGCAAAATCTATAGTATAATGCATTGTTTTGAAATTAAAAATACATTGACCTCAAGATAGCTTGAATAAATTTTCAAATGATTTTATATAGTCTTTGGGCGTTTCGGCATAGCTATACGTACATTTGAATATTTAGCTTTAAGCTCAGTATACTTCTGTAAGAAAGTAGGGAAGGAGGACAATTATTAATGAAGAGGGGAAACATAGGACAAGAAAAGCCTTGCAGGGATCAATGATAGTAATGACCCCAGAGTGTGACTATCTAATTTTTAGCCACTTTGCAAAGTCCTCTAAAACCTTGAAATGTGCTGTGGAATTAGAAAATCCGTAACTGAGCCTGAAAATTGAATGCTAAATAGATGAAAGACAAAGCTTTAACCCGACGTGCTTAATCACCAGAGTGTCAGGGCAACTGTTTGAGTCCTATGTATGGTCAAGGACAAGTTAAAATCCAGTCACTGCTCCATTTGGTGGATGGAAGCTGTGTCTAATTCACAGGAAGACATCATATGGACTTAGTGGAGCCCTGTTGTGACCTTTATTTGGGAATTTAGTGATCCTTGACGTGAGGATGTAAGTTTCAAGAAGGTGGAAGCTTCCTTTTCTTCCTGTGTGTCGGTACTTAGCACAGGGCTGGGTCACATGCCTGGTTCCTAATAAACATTTGTTGAAAGAACGAACTATAAATGTTTGGCATAATATTTGGAGAGGCTGAAGTTTCTGGCAGTACAATTTCTTGGTAAGTGGAGTATTACACTGGTGAATCCTATTGGAATAAGCTTTTCCTCACAGATACCCATAAAAATTAAACCTATTTTTTGGTGGTTTGGAATAATGCCTTAAGCAAAACTTCATCTCTCTGTGGTAGGTGGTATGTTCCAGTGGTCAAGAATTTGAGCCCTGGACCTGGGTAGGGGTGATTTGGGAGTCTTGGCCCCAGGCTATCATCCTCATCACCACCTCCTGGGAACTTGTTAGCAAAGTACTTAATGGCCACCACCAGACATACTGGAATCAGAAACCCTGGAAGTGGGAGCTCAGCAATCTGATTTAATAAACTCCACAGGTGATGCTGATGCATGCTCACACTTAAGAGTCCATAGCTGTAGCTGTATTGAACCATGTATTGTACTATACCTCATTTCCTCTACCTTTTCTCTCTTTTGGGATCCATGCCTGGGGACCCACAATAATTGCTGTATTCTGACTGTATAACTTCCCATTTGCAGATACTAGGAGACACAAAGTATTCTACTGGCATACAATATTAGGTTGGTTTTGGAGTTGATGGAGCCTGATTATAAGAGCTCTTCTGTTTACTTTGCAGTTTATCAGTCTATCTATGGCCTAGATTCTTAAAGAGACATTTTAGTAAAGAGTGAAATAAAAATTAACATTTTATTCCATGAAGCAGTTTTTTCTACTCCTTTATTTTAGTATTGTTCTAGTTGACTGTGTGTTGCTTTAAAACATGCAAATGATGAGTTACACAGAAAGGGAAAATATTTAATACCTCAGTCTGAAAATCATGGGAGGAAAAAATCACTACAATTTGGAAATAAGTATATATTAAACAGTAATAGTAAATCAATAGTGAAATACATGCCAAGGAAGACACTTTGGAAATAGTCTTATTCCAGGGAAGATCATGATACTGAGTTGATTTTTGAGTTAAGGGGCATTAAGTTTAATCTTAGATTGTTTTGACAAATGAAAGCAGTGGTCAATGATTACTAATAGACGATGACAATTTCCTTTACTACCACTGACCTAGAGAAGTCTGTGGAGTGAATTTGTCTTTGGTTTGTATGGATGCTCATGCCTCTTCGTGTTGATTCTCTTCTGTGCTGGCTGTTGTATTGCCAGCCTAGCTCAGTGAGTAGTCATTATTGATTTTGGATTCCAGCTGCCAATGTTGAATAAATCATACTTCTCAAATGGCACATTATTGTCATTGGCCCAAATAAGACCTCTTTTATTGTGTTTCTTACATCTCTTCTCTAACCCTGCCTTCCATTCCTTCAGGCAATCATTCTAGTGCATTTTCTGTGTCTTCCATAATTTTTGATAAAATTGGTGCTATTTTGTGTTTGTGTATTTTAAAAATTATATAAAAATAAATACATAAAATTATAGTAAATTTCCCATATTCATCATTGATATCAATTATAATCAACTGATAGATTGATTCATTTTATCTGTAACTTCTCCTGAATCCCCAGTCACTCCCTCCCTTCCTGAATTATTATGAAACACATTCCAGATATCACTTATCTTATGTTTGTAATAAATGATTACAGCATCTTATTTCATGACTGAACACATAAACAAATGGTGACTTATCCATGTAATTGTGGGTGCATCTAGCCGGTTACTTCTAACTAACTACTGCACAATACTGGTGCCATATGTATCACATGTGAATCTACTTCCCTAGGGTAGGAACAATACTTGGATTGCATTCGTCTCTCTCTTACCGCAGACAGAACTGCAGTGAACACCTTTACACACATAAATAAATTTAAAACTAATCCAAACTCCAACTGGATTCAGAGAATTCATATTTATTCTAAAAAGTATATGAAAGTAAACATACATGAAAAGCAAACCCAGCCTTGAAAATAAGAAAATTCATGCATTATAGTGGCCTTTTCTTTCTGTGTAACTCATCTTACACATATTTTAAAGCAAGATGTGTAGTCAAGTAGAACCATACTAGAATAAAGGAGTAGAAAAAAACTGCTTAATATGATATGTTGACGATTTTTATTTCACTTTTTTTTGAAAATGTGTCTTTAAGAGTCTAGGCTATAGACAGATAAACTGAAAAGTAAACAGAGCAGCACTCATAATCAGGCTTCACCAAATCCAAAACCAACCTAATAGGCCCCATGATGAATCTATGAGAATTTCTTTATATATATTGAGGTATGGAATTTTGAGGTCAGAGTATACAGTTACTTTAAGTGTTGCCAGATTGCAATAGACATTCTAGAGAGGAATCTACATACTTACCGGGAACACTTGGCATTATCAGGCAATTTTTTCCCTCAGTTTGTAGGTCTGAAACAATATTGTTTTCACTGGCATTTTTCTGATTTCTAACAGTATGACCATCTTTTTATATGCCTATTAGCTTTCTGGGTTTGCTCTTCTGTAAATTGTTGATAATCCTTTGCTTCTTTTCCCATTGGCATTTTATCTGAGTGATTTACAGGACTTCCTTCATGATGTGATATGTTAGATCTTTGTTAATTTTGCACATGGCTAGCGTCTTCGAAATCCAGGTAGGGAGGGGATGAATGGGGATAAAACTAAACATTATTAAAATCATTTATAATGATTCTTCTCAGGTGAGATTACAGAAATCTCCATTTATTTATAATAGCGAAATGTTTATTAGGTTTAAAAAGTGTTCTCCACAGAGGATTTCATTTCAGTAAGCTAAAACCTGGGTAGTATGTTTTCATCGCTATTGAAAACAGTAACTTATTTTCTACTAAGTTTTCTAGATGGTCATTGGAATTCAGGGAAATGCTACTGTTTTTTTGTAGGCTGACCTTTGTATCCAACAAACTTACTGAATATTCTGATTTAAATAGTTTTAAAAAGTTTAAAAATTTTTTTGACAAATTACATCTGTGGTGTACAACATAATTTTAAAATATGTACATGTTGTTGAATTGCTAAATCCAGCTAATTACCGTATATATTACATCATCTACTGTTTTGTGGTGAGAGGACATAAAATGTACTCTCTCCAATCTATTATTAACTGGAGTCACCATGTTGTACAATAGAGCTCCTGAACTTATTCTTGCTTTACTGAAATTTTCTATCTTTTACTGATATTTTTCTAATCTGTATCCCCTACACCCCTGGTAATGATTCTATTTTCTCTGTTTCTGAGTTCAACTTAAGCTTCCATCTGTAAGTGAGATCATACGGTATTTGTCTTTTTGCGTCTAGCTTATTTCATTTAAGAGAATGTCCTCCAGGATCACCCCCGTTGTTGCAAATGACAGAATTCCTTTTTAAAGGCTGAATACACATTTCATCTGTGTTCATCCATTGATGGATCACTGAGGTTGATTTTTTTTTGGTCTTGGCTTTGTTCTTTTTGTTCAAGATTGCTTTGGCTTTTAATAGTTTGTTCTGATTATTTCTCATCCTCTTCCTAAATATTTTCTGTAGGGTTTTTGTAAATACTTTTAATCAGATTTGAGAAATTTTTCTGTGTTCCTAGTTTGCTACTGGTCTTTTACATTTATGAATGGATATAGAATCTTAGCAAAAGTTGTTTCGGAATCTACTGAGATGGCTATGATTTTTCCACTATACATTTGTTGGCATTTCTGTCTTCCATAAATTTCCTCTTTTGAAAGTACACTCTCAGCTTTTCCTATTTTCTGAACTTCTATTTTCTTCAGTGTCTTTTGCCTATTTTTAAGTAATTTTTTGTTTTTTGGCTTTTAGAGTTCCTTATATGCTGCATTTTGGATTTTAACCTCTTATCAAATATGTAATTTACAAATATTTTTCTTATGTTTAAATCAATCCATTTTGAGTGGATTTTTTACACTGAGTGTACAGTGTAAAGTAAAGGGTTCAATTTCCTTTTTCATGTGGATGTCCAGTTTTCCCAACACAATTTATTGAAGAGATTGTTCTCTTTTCATTGTGTATTATTGGCACCCTTGTTGAAAACAAGTTGACTACAAGTAGGTGGATTTATTTCTAGGTTCTTTACTCTGTTCCTTTGGTCTATATGTCTGTCTGTATTGTGGTACCATACTGTTTTAATTACTGTTGCTTTGTGGTATATTTTTGAAATCAGATATGTGATGTCTCCAGTTTTGAGGTGTTTGTGGTTCTCTATTAATTTTAGGACTAATTTCTTAAATTCTGTAACCACAACAACAACAACAACAACAACAAAACCAACACACATTCTACTGTAATTTTGAGAGATGGCATTGAATCTGTAAATGACTTTAGGTAGTATGTACATTTTAATACCCTCACTTAATGTAATAGCTTTTCTTATCACCTTAAATGTATTAGGCCTATTTAAAATAATCAGTTTCATCAATTCTGTTTCAGATCATATATATTGTTGGGTTTCTTAAATTTTTTCTTTGTTTAGATATCTTTTCTAGTTGGATTGCTGTTTTCATTTAAGATCTCATGTTCTCTTGCAGATGTCAGCTCTTTTGTCTAATCATGTGTGTTAGGGAAGGGCCAAAGGCCACATCCTAATCTGCATCCCTCCCTGTGAATTTAAAGTAGAGGGGGTGAGGATGAGGTGTGAGAGTGAAAGCACCAAAAAACCACTATTTGTTGCCCCCACTCCTGCAGACAAAGTTCCGGTCAGGCTTGTGCCTTGAGACTCTAGAAATATTGACATCTGGATATAGGGGGATTGGGATGTGACATAAACATCTTTGGGTTTTAGAGAAGTAGAAAGTGATAAATAAATGTTCAAGGATGGCTGGTTTCACTTTTCATTAAATCCTTGACACAGAGGGCTTAATGGTATCCTGGTTTTATTATGTCCATGGTGGGTCCATGACCTAGCAATTTTTATGACGGCTGGCAATAATGTTTTAATGCAACGTGGAAAGAGAGACAAGCAGAGCTTAATTTCAACCTATCATCTCACTGTTACCCTTACCAAAGACATTCATCTGAAAAGAATTTAACCTTCTAAGTGCACAGCCATGAGGAAAAAAAGAAGGGAAAAGAGTGTGATAGTCCAAGTGTAACAATCCATTACGTGAGGCCAATGGTGAAAACATTTAGTGTGGCTAGGAGTTAAATTTAAAGAGGAGAGTATGCTTTTTTTCCTGGGAAATATAGTATCAGTAATAGGATTTAAGTTTTTTTTTTTTTTTTGGCCAAAAATTCAGGAACAATATATTCAACAATTACTGCAAGAATCTGATTACAGTGTTCTGATTGTAAACAGATTTTTGGGTGACATGAGATTTGGTGGAATTGAGTTGAAGAGTATGATTTGTAGAGGTGGAAGAGAATTGGCAGGAACACTAAATCTTGAGACATGTTGGAGTTAACCCAGAGAAATTGCAGGCTAGGAGGAGTAGTGCCTCTAGTAGAAGTGGGAACATAAAAGCAGTAAGTATGTGGATATCTGTTTAGGAAGTGACATGTAGTCTAATAAAACATATGTGGATATCTGTTTAGGAAGTGACATGTAGTCTAATAAAACAGAGTATGATTGAGTGAGAAATGACAATGGGGAATGAAAGGGCCAAATTAAGACAGACTTTGTATCACAAATGAAGAATTGGAGCTTTATCTTAAAGACAATGATGAGTAAGGGTAGTACTGAGTCAAAGAAAAGTATATTGTAATAGACAAAGGGAATTCATTTAGTTAAGTAATATATATGGGTAGTATATCTTGTGAGTGTTTGGACTTAACGCACAAATAATCTTTATTTGTCTAGTGGTAGGTACGGTTTTTAGTAGGTAGTTACACTGCAAATGTTACATGTGGCATATTCATATTAAAGTTACTCCTTGTTTATCTGTAATTCATATTAACTGGACATCCTATTTAGATTTTCTAAATCTGGCAACCCTATTATAGTATGTGTCACATCAACAGAATCAGGTTAACATGACCAGGTAGGATGGTTAGTACTGAGTTTCAACTTGTTTGGATTTAAGAATGCAAAGTATCGATCCTGGGTGTGTCTGTGAGGGCATTGCCAAAGGAGATGAATATTTGAGTCAGTGGGCTGGGAAAGGCAGACCCACCCCTAATCTGGGTGGGCACCGTCTAATTGGCTGCCAGCATGGCTAGAATATAAAGTAGGCAGAAAAATGTGAAAAGGTGAGACCGGCCTAGCCTCCCAGCCAACATCTTTCTTCTGTGCTGCATACTTCCTGCCCTCAAACATCGAACTCCAAGTTCTACAGTTTTGGGACTTGGACTGGCTCTCCTTGCTCCTCAGCTTGCAGATGTTTTATTGTGGGACCTTGTGATTGTGTGAGTTAATACTTAATAAACTCCCATATATATATATACATATATTTGTATATATAATCTCCTATTAGTTCTGTCCCTCTAGAGAACTCTAATACAGCAGGCAATAAGAAAACATATCTTGTTCAACAAGATACTAGAGATGCTTGTTAAAGAGATGGTTCTTGACATTTCGAACTACAGCAGGGCTGGCATGGAGTTTGAGGATGAATTTTTGCAGAGGACAGTGATCAAGTACCCATGCTAAGGTGTGAATTGTGGCTACATTTTGGTTTTGAGTAGGTGGCAGCCAATGGATAACTGCTTTCCCTTCACTTCTACTGGGCAAATGGTGTTTAGATGCATCCTGGGAGGCTCTCAGGATGAAGCAATCAGCCCTTCAGTGGTAGCCAGTTCTACTGGCTATTTAACAGAAGGAATTGGCTACATAGCCAACAAAGAGCTAAAAGAGCAACCAGGGAATGATGCAGAAACACAGGACCATCTTCGGCTGCAGAAAAGCAGGGAGGAAGGTAGTGATGTTTAGAACTATGGCAAGGGCTGTCCTATGGGAGATAGGGCATCAGAGAAAATGGCTGCCAGAAGAAACTGAGGTCATGGAAGAGGCAAAATGATTGCTGGAGGCACTGCCTGAGTTAGAAGAAGAGGTAAAAATACTCTAGCTGTCCTTCTAACTTTCTCCACTGTGATCTGCTGTGAGTCTTATGGGCTTCCCTTTGTGGATAACCCGACCTTTCTCTCTGGCTGCCCTTAGCATTTTCTCCTTCATTTCAACCGTGGTGAATCTGATGATTATGTACCTTGGGGTTGCTCTTCTTAAGGAATATCTTTGTGGTGTTCTCTGTATTTCCTGGACTTGAATGGTGGCCTGCCTTGCTAGGTTGGGGAAGTTCTCCTGGATAATATCCTGAAGAGTGTTTTCCAGCTTGGATTCATTATCCCTGTCACATTCAGGTATGCCTATCAAACGTAGATTAGGTCTTTTCACATAATTCTATATCTTGGAGGCTTTGTTCATTTCTTTTTACTTTTTTTTCTCTATTCTTGCCTTCTCATTTTATTTCATTGAGTTCATTTTCAATCTATGATATCCTATCTTCTGCTTGGTCAATTCAGCTATTGAAACTTGTGTATGCTTTGTGAAGTTCTCCTGTTGTGTTTTTCAGCTCTGTCAGTTCATTTATATTCCTTTCTAAGCTGTTTATTCTCGTTGGCATTTCGTCAAACCTTTTTCAAGGTTCTTAGTTTCTTTGCATTGGGTTAGAACATGTTCTTCAGCTCAGAGAAATATCTTACTACCCACCTTCTGAAGCCTGTTGCTGTCAATTCATCAGACTCATTCTCCATCCAGCCTGGTTTCCTTGCTGGTGAGCAGTTGTGATCCCCTGGAGGAGGAGAGGCATTCTGGTTTTGGGTATTTTCATCTTTTTGTGCTGGTTTCTTCCCATCTTTTTGGATTTATCTACATGTGGTCTCTGTAGTTGGTGACTTTTGGATGGGGTCTCTGAGTGGACATCCTTTTTGTTGCTGATGAAGTTATTTCTTTCTGTTTCTTAGTTTTTTCTTCTAACAGGCCCCTCTGCAGCAGGAATGTTGGAGGTCCACTCTAGACCCTGCTTGCCTGGGGATCACCTGCTGGGGCTGCAGAACAGTAAGGGTTGCTGCTGGTTTCTTCTTCTGCTATCTTCGTCCCGGAAGGGTACCTGCTAGATGTTGGCCTGAGCTCTCCTTTATGAGGTGTCTCTTTGGGTATACGGGGGTTGGGGAGCTGCTTGAGGAGACAGTCTGTCCCATACAGGAGCTCAAGTTCTGTTCTGGGAGCTCCTTGGTTCTGTGCGGAGCTGCTGGTCAGGTACCTTTAAGTCTGCTGCAGCAGACTCATAACTGCCTCTTTTCCCAGGTGCTCTGTTCTAGGAAGGTCAGCTTTATTTATAAGTTCCTGTCATGCTGCTGACTTTTTTCATAGATGCTCTGCCCCACACGGAGTACTCGAGTCACAGTCTGCCTGCAGAGGTGTTGCTGAGGTGCTGCAGGTTTGCCCAGCTGCTGTGTGAAGTGCCTGGGTAGTGGTGGACTGCCTCAGTACTGGCAGTTGCTCTTTTCCCCACTGAGCTGGACTGTCCTGGGTCCAGCTGTGCTTGCTGCAAAACTCTCCAGAGCGTTTCAGATTGCTTGTTTTGTGGGAGTGGTACCTGCCGAGCCAGATGGCCTGGCTCCCTGTCTCTGCCCTCTTCCTTTCAGTTGAATGGGCAGCTCTGTCTCCTAGGTGTTCCAGGCGCCAGTTGAAACAGCTGCCCGGATTTGTGTGCGTTTCTGTGTGCCAAGCTGGCACTGGCTGAAACTGCCGTGCTGAAAACTTGTGGAGCTTTTCGGCCCAGGAATCTCCTGGTCTGTAGGCAGTGAAAATTTGTTTGGAAATGTGGTAGGCACTCACCCTCTGCATTGTTCTTGCTGGGAACACTGGAGCTGATCCTATTCGGCCATCTTGGATCTGGACTTTTCTTTATTGTCTCTCTCTTTTTTTTTTGGTTGGCAATGTAAAACTGCACAATGTTGCACATGTGGTTCATATACATAATAGTTGTATTGAAAGTATCCATCTAGACAATACCGCTCATTAGAGCATGCACTTTTGTTTAAATTAGCCTTGGTTTTATTAGTTTTTTTAGGACTTGCAACATATAGTTACTTTGAGTTTGTGGTCTTTTTACATAGGCTATTAAGCTTGGCTTCACAATGTATCATTGAATATTTTGTTCCCTTAGTTGTAAAAGCAAAGTTATTTTATCTTAATTATTTTTGAGTGATTAAATTTTGATTCCTTAATATAACAAATTATTCCTTATAGTTTTATTTACGAAATTGATAAGTATTTTACATATAGTTGCCTAGGTTGTTGACAAAATATTGATGCTGTTGGATATTTTTAACATCTATTCATTAATCGGCCTTCTTTGGGCAAAGTTGTTCAATTAGAAACCTGCTTAGCCACTTTTTCTGCCAATCCATATTTATCCATCTTACCCAGGGATGATAGCTGCAACACATGTACAGTCTGTCTCTGCCACAAACCCATTTGTCAGGAAATGCCATTAATTTGACAAGACTTGCTCTTAATGAATCTGTACTGCTTTGTAGTGATTACCACTTTCTCTAAGTACTCACAGAATCGTTTGTTTGATAGTCTATTAAAAGAATTTCATGGAAGAATGACATAAACATATTGGTCTACTACTTTCAGAATACATATTAGGCATTTTTTTTTCCTTTAACCTTTTAGAAGCATTTTTATCCTGTTTTCCCCAAAATTAGTACCTCTGGCAGCCCATAGGCAAGATATTTTTGTATTATGAATAAATATAAATTAGCAGCATGAATTATCTGGGGGTAAAAACAAATGAGATTTACCCATTTTTTTTCTTTTTTAAATTTGGAGACATATCAAAGCATAAAACCATTAAATCATATGATCTTATTGTATCAGATAGCGATTGCATTCAGTGGTAACAGAAGCGTGAAAAACTGTGGCTTAAGTTTGGGGTTGTATGTACTTACTCATTTTTAGTAAACCCTCTAGTGATGGGCAGCCCAGAGCTGGCATGGCATTCCAGGATACCACGAGAAACCAAGGCTCTTTTTGTTGTTTTGCTCATTTCATAGTAGCAAGATTGGCTTCACAATGTATTCTTGGATATTTTGTTCTCTTAGTTATAAAAGCATAGTTATTTTATCTAAATTGACTGTCTTTTATCTTAATTAACTTTAGCTTTATATGCACATCCCAGGCAGGAAGAAAAGGTATGTGCCCACTTTTCTGGCATATCATAGGACTAAATAAATGTACATTGTGTAATCTTGTAGGAGGATTATAGGCATTATCATCTCTTATAAATAAAATGAACACTTGATTTTTCAAGGTACACAGTTGGTAAAGCAAGAAGTCTGGGGTTCAATTACATACTTTTTTTTTTGACTGCTCCCAGCCACAGTGCAACAATAAAAAGACACAAACCACCTGGTAATGTATGCACCTATGCAGTGACCCTGCATGATCTGCACATGTACCCCAGAACCTAAAGTACAGTTAAAAAAGTCCAAAAGAAGTAAGTATAAATTAAAAATGCTAACTTTAAAAAGCAAAAAGAATGGGCAGAGGATGGCTAGGCCTAGTTGGCTCACCCCTGTAATCCCAGCACTTTGAGAAGCCAAGGTGGGAGGATTACTTGAGTCCAGAAGTTTTGAGATCAGCCTGGACAACACAGCAAGATCCCATTTTTTTTCTTTTCTTTTCTTTTTTTTTTTTTTTTTTTTTTGTAGATGGAGTCTTGGTCTGTCACCCAGGCTGGAGTGCAATGGCATGATTTTTACTCACTGTACCCTCCACCTCCCGGGTTCAAGCAATTCCTGCCTCAGCTTCCCCAGTAGCTGGGATTCCAGGCGTGTGCCACCATGCCCAGCTAATTTTTTTTTTGTGTATTTTTAGTAGAGAGGGGATTTCACCATGCTGGCCAGGCTGGTCTCCAACTCCTGACCTCATGATCTGCCCACCTTGGCCTCCCAAAGTGCTGGATTACAGGCATGAGCCACCGCACCCGGCCATACTTCTTTAATTTCTGGGTTCACGCTCTTTCTAACAACATTTTACTAGCAATGGTGTAAGTTGTTTGTGTGTGTTACTTTTGAAGGATATCCAAAGTTCTTGTTTCTGTCTTATTTCACTCAAGATCCAGATTTTGGTGTCTCCTGTGACACCCTCCCTTTTCATTTATAACCTGAATTAGCTTTCCTAGAGCAATCCGTTATATAGTGTGGTTTGGGAACTACCTCCATTTGCATTGCCTTGAGGTGGTGGTAGCGATAATGTTGTAGAAAAAACCAGGTTCCTGTCACGCGACCAGGAAAATTTAGGCACACGGACACTTCGTAGGGTGAGTAGGGCAGGGTTTATTGGGTGAAAAGAAAAACAGCAAAGAGGAATTCTGAGCAAAGCGCGAGAGTCCTGATGACAGGTCTCCTGTCTGACAGATTGAATCCCAGGGCACCACCTGAAATTGAAGAACCTAGGCTCCTCCCCACTGCAAACGGTGCGAACCTCCCCTGTCCCCACCCACTTCTCGCACTGCACAGGTGAGCATTATTCAGACAGAATCAGTCGGGAAAGGACTGGCTTCATCCGCACCAGCAGTTGGGTTTTTCAGTCTTCAGGGTGTTCTAGGCTTGGGGGCGGGGTTTCGCCGGAAACCGTGGCTGTCTCCTGTCTCCATCTGTAAGGCTCTTTGGCAATTTCTGGACCCAGTCCCAGATCCAGTAAATCAGACTCTGGGGGCTAGGTCCCTTGAAAATGCGTTTTTAATAAACTGGACAAGTGAATGTCATGACCATTAAGCTTTTGGAACCACTGTCCTAGAGGATAATTTTTCACTGAAGAAATTTCTTCTGAGTTGCAGCTGCTTCCAGGTCATATTAATACTTCAGGTGAAATTAGTCAAGCATAGTGGAAGGAAAAGATCCCCTTCAACCTCTGAAAATGTGTTGAAAATTAACGAAAGGAAGATTAATAGGAGAAAAGGCATAAAAATTTAATAGGCATGGAGAAAAATCAGTGATTACCTAATAACTGAGTGTGGTACAGAAGTTTATATGCTCCCCTCCCTTTTTATTCCATAGGAAAGGCGGGAGATGGGAAATGTTGATAACAATTCTTTTGTGGGGCAGTAAATCATTAGGGAGAAGGAATGAACCCTGGAGACAGAAATTAACTTGAAACGATACTCTTCGGAATTTGAGTCTGAGAGACATCTGTAAAAGGTCCATCCAGATTATATTTGTTCCTCAGTCTTCCTTTCTGAGCCAGATAAAGAGGTTTCAGGGAGAGGATGGAAAGCAAGTGTTCTCCTAGGTGGATCCAGTCTTCAGGCAGATAAAGGAAAGTCTCTCCCACCGTCAGCTGATCTCCAAGTGTTACTGCAGCTTAGTCCCTGAGTTCTGGGCTTTCCTGTAGGTAGAAATCAACACCAGGCCAAACAGATTTTTTGCAGGCAAGTTTTAATAAGCTTGCAACTCAAGCAAAGCAAGGGAGTAGTGTACAGAAAAAGAGTCTGGGGACTAGCTCCCTGAAGGCTTGGCTCTTGTCATTTTAAGGAAGCTGAAGCGACAAAAGGAGTGATAAGTAGGCATGAACTTATAGCATCCGTGGAGTTTGATAACATGTTTCTTGATGTATCTCACGTCTCATTAGCATGTTAAATCTCTGCTACTGGTTGTGATTTTTAGGATTATAATGAGATTATAATGAGCAGAAACTTGGGAAAGGTCATCATTGGAGTGTATCTTCAGCCAGTTGAATCTGGTCTAGTTATTTTTATTACTTACAAAAAATTATATCGATAACTGGTGTCACTGGGGCTTGTCATACAGAATATTTCATCACCCAGGTACTAATCCTAGTACCCAATAGCTTTTTTCCCTGTTTTTCTCCCTCCTCCCACCCTCTACCCTCGAGTCCTCAGTGTCTATTCTGCCCCTCTTGGTGTTCATGAGTTCTTACCATTTAGCTCCCACTTACAAATGAGAACAAGAGGTATTGTTAGCAGTGCAAGAGATCTTGAGTTACCCCCAGTTATGGGCGGCTTATCTGTAAGGGTCCGTAGCTAACTTTTGTCCTCACCTCCTCAGAAGAAAGAACTCAACCGAGGGGCATAAAGCAGAAAAAGAGACTGAGGCAAGTTCTAGAGCAGAAATGGAAGTTTACTTAAAAAGGCCTTAGAATAGGAAAGAAAGGAAGGTGTGCTTCGAAGAGACCCAAGTGATCACGTGAAGGTTAAAGAGAGGTCAAGTGCCCTGTTTAATGGGGATTCTAGGACTTTCATGGACTTACCTCTTTCCCATGATTGTTTCCTTAGGGTGGGCTTCCTGCATGAGCAGTGCTTTCCTTACCCTTTTCTGGTGGAGTGTGCCCCTGGAAGATCATACTGCACCATTTTTGCTTCTTAATACGCATGTCCAGGAAGTTGCTTTTACCAGGGGCCTGCATTCAACTAGCATTTTTATGTTAACAGGTGTGGACCATCAGGAAATGGCCGCTCCCCGGTGTTCCAAACTACCATTTTTAGAGAGGCAATGAGATAATTGCAGAGCCATCACCTAACATCTCTAGTAGGTAGTGGGGACAGCTGTCTCCTGCCCTGCTCATGCCTAACTTCCTGTATTTGGTTTTCTGTTCCTGCATTAGTTTGCTAGATAATGGCCTCCAGCTCCATCCATGTTCCTGCAACGGGCATAATCTTGTTCTTTTTTATGGCTGCATAGTATTGCATGGTGTGTATGTACCACATTTATCTAGTCTGTCATTGTTGGGCATTAGGTTGGTTCCATGTTTCTGCTTTTGTGAGCAGTGCTGCAATCAACCTTAACCTGCATGTGTCTGTATGGTAGAATGATTTATATTCCTCTGGGTATATGCCTGGTAAAGAGATTGCTGGGTTGAATGGTAGTTCTGATTTTAGCTCTTCAAGGAATTGCCATACTGCTTTCTACAATGGTTAAACTAATTTATGCCGCCACCAACAGTGTTTAAACATTCCCTTTTCTCCGCAACCTCCCCAGAGTCTGTTATTTTTTGACTTTTTAATCACAGTCATTCTGATTGGTGTGAAATGGTATCTCACTGTGGTTTCGATTTGCATTTCTCTAATGATCGGTGATGTTGAGCTTTTTTTTTAATACTTGTTGGTCACATGTATGTCGTCTCTTGAGAAGTGTCTGTTTATGTCATTTGCCCACTTTTTAATGCCATTGTTTTCTTTCTTGTAAATTTGTTTAAGATCCTTATAGATGCTGGATATTAGATCTTTGTCAGATGCAGTTTGAAAATACTTTTTCTCATTTGGTAGGCTGGATGTTTGTTCACTCTAATAGTTTCTTTTGCTGTGCAGAAGCTCTTAGATTCAAGTACATCCTATTTGTTAATTTTTGCTTTTGCTGTGATTGCTTTTGGTGACTTAGTCATGAAATCTTTGCCAGTTCCTATGTCTGGGATGGTATTGCCTAAGTTGTCTTCCAGAGTTTTTATAATTTTGAGTTTTATATTTAAACCTCTGAGGTGATTGTTGTATATGGTATAGGGAAGGTGTCCAGTTTCAATTTTCTGCACAAGGGTAGCCAGTTATCCTGACACGATTTATTGAATAGGGAATAGTTTTCCCATTGCTTGTTTTTGTCAGCTTTGTTGAAGTTCAGATGCTTGTAGGTGTGTGACCTTATTTCTGGACTCTCTACTCTGTTCCTTTGGTTTATGTGTCTGTTCTTGGACCAGTACCATGCTGTTTTGGTTACTGTAGCCCTACAGGATAGTTAGAAGTTGGGAAGTGTGATGCCTCGAGCTTTGTTGTTTTTGTTTGGGATTGCCTTGACTGTTTGAGCTTGTTTTTGGTTCCATGTGAATGTTAAGAGTTTTCTAGTTCTGTGAAAAATATCATTGGTATTTTGATAGGAAGAGCATTAATCTAAAAACTGCTTTGGGCAGTATAGCCATTTTAATGATAACAATTTTTCCTATACAGGAACATGGAATGTTTTTCCATTTGTGTCTTCTGATTTCTTTGAGCAGTTCTTATAATTCTTGCTGTAGAGAACTTTCACCTTCCTGATTAGCTGTGTTTCTAAATATTTTATTTTTTTGTGGCAGTTGGTGAATGGGATTATGTTTCTGATTTGGCTGTTGACTTGACTCTTGTTGGTATGGAGGAATGCTAGTGGATTTTTGCATTGAATTTGTATCCTGAAGCTTCGCTGCAGTTGTTTATCAGCTGCAGGAATTTTTGGGCCAAGACTGTGGGGTCTGTTCAAAAGCTCATGGATACATAATCATGTCTGCAAACAGATAGTTTGACTTCTTCTCTTCCTGTTTGCATGCCCTTTATTTCCTTCTCTTGCCTAATTGATCTGGCCAGGACTTCCTGGTTTGGTTATTATTGGATAATGCCAGAGTCTCATTTCAGTAAGCTTAGAAGATGGTCAGGTTCTTCCCAGAAATGTTAGTCTCATGTTAGCAGCCTTGGGAGTCATCACTCAAGGAAATAAACGGTTAGGCTCTTCCTTTTATGGTTAGGAGTTTAGCCTAGTCACCTAAGGTAGGAGGGAACAGCTTTCTGCCTAGTGAATCAACTTGTTAATGAGGCAAGAAGATAGAGGGGGACTATGCCCTGACATGTGACATCCATAGGGTCCCAGTTACCATGTCTCTTATATTAGAAATACTCAGTATACTAGGGTGCCGTAGTTTTGGGTAAAATTTCCTGGACTCCTTCAGTATCCTGCTGCGTAGCTGCAAAGTGCTTCTTACTGCTACTCTGGGAAGTAGTCCCCTACCTCCTGGTAGCCATTAGAGGGTGATTGATGTTAGCAAATACATTTGCTGAGACTGTTTTATTTTAGAAGTATTAAGTGTCTTAAAATTTTGGACACAGGAACAAGGATGTTGAAATCACTGATTTAAACAAGTGGTTAAGTTCTAATCCTGACTCCACCACTGAACTCAGTGTAAAACCTTGGGCAAATAACTTACCTCTGTAAATCTCACTTTCCTTACCTGTAAAGTGGTGTTAATAATCATGTCTACCTCATATGATTGTTTTAAGGATTAAATGAGTTGATACATGGAAAACACTTAGGGCAGTATCTGTAGTAAGTTCTCAATAAGTGTTAACTATTAATGATGCTATTATGATGTCAGGTAAGGGTTTCAGTACCGGTGTGGATGAAATGTCTTCACCTTACGGTGATGTCCCCTTATATCTAGTATTCTATTTTTTTTTTTCTAGTAAAACGATGTAAGTATGGAGGGGAAGGGGAGGCAAGAAGAGATAGGAAAAAGTTGCATGATTATGACTTATGACTGGCAAAACCGTAACTACCCAATAGGTTCTCCTTGCCTACTTCCTAGACAGAGCTGATTTCTCTATTGCAACAGGGGAGTTGCAGTAGAAAAAAGTTTAATTTATGCAGAGCTAACTGTACGGGAGACTGGAGTTTTGTTACTACTCAAATCAGTCTCCCTGAAAACTTGGGGGTTAGATAATTTGGTGGGTAGAGGGTTGGAAAATGAGGATTGCTGATTAGTTAGGTTGGAGATAAAATCATAGGAAGTCAAACCTATGGATAACACCCCCCATGGGCACTGAGGAAGGAGAACTGTCCAGACCCCAGGCACAATTAGTGCCTGAAGAATATCTTAGTTTATACTGTTACTACTCAGCTATTTCCTTTACATAATCCTTCATATGTAATCATATATTAGTTTATAGAATTAGTGCCTGAAGTATAACTTACTGCTTTCCTATATCTAGCTTATACAATCATACTTAATACTTATATTTAGCATACTTAGTTCTCTATAATCTTTCTATATAATCATACAGGTATTGTAGTCAGAGCTGTACTGACACATTGAGTGCTGATTTATATAATCCTTCCATGTAACCATATAGTAGTTTGTAGTAGGAGGAATGCCTAGAGCAGTCACAGAACAGAAGCAGTACATGGGAAAACAGCCAGACCAGGACAAGAACCAAAGACCCCGGCGGTGGTGTCCCTGCCTTAAAGGACATATACTGTATGGCAGGCTTGGAGCAAGAGCCTCTCCTCCTGATAAAGGAGTTGTAGCACCTTGCATCCAGTTCCTGTGGAAAGTAGGCCTCAGGCCTGAGATCCTGGAAATAACCCAGGAAGAAGAACCCCTCTGATGTGACCATTCACTGCAGCTGTACACCCTGTAAGTCATTTCTCGTTTCTGTGCTAGCTCAAGTCATCCTCCCATAAATATCTTAAGAGAAGAGCACAAGTCTGTCAGCTCCCACTGCATTGGCTTACAGTATCCTTCTATAAGAAATCCTCTGAAGTCACCGGCCCCCAGATAAGCAGTGTGGCTCAAGACACCTGTTGCACATAGCCCACCTCCTTGCTTCAGTGACCTAATGGGGGTGGACCCCTTTTCTGTACATGACCCTCTACTGTGCATGGCACAGATCCCTACTGTACATGGCCCACCTCTCTGCCCAAATGACATAATGGGGTGGCCCCCTCACTTGTAACTCATGTGATTATGTATGCCCTGTTATAAGCCTATAGATGATGACCTCACTCACGACTCTGCCCCCTGCTTGTACCTAATAAATACAGATGCTTCTGGGCATTTAGGGTTCTCACTGATCTCTGCTCACTGATGGCGTGGCCCCCCGAGTCCAGATGCTCTTCACCAGTGCTTCAGTGTCCTGTCTCTTTAATTCTCAGATCCTGCATCTCAGCACAGCATGAGGGACACCCCATGACCCTATGGGGCCCTATAGCCCTACACAAACCTGTCCTTTGTGTTGAATTAGTTCCTGGGAGAGGACCGTAAAACCAGATGAGCCAATTTATTTAGGTGGTGCCAGCTGATCCATCAAGTACACAGTGCAAAATACCTCAAGCTCTGGTCTTAGGTTTTACAATAGTGATGTTATTTCCAGGAGCAATTTGGCTGGGTTCTGAATCTTGCAGACTCCAGCTGCATGACTCCTAAACCATAATTTCTAATCTTGTGGCTAACCTGGGTTATTCCTGCAAGGGCATTCTAGTCCCCAGACAGGGAGTTTGTTTTGGGAAAGGCTGTTACTGTCTTTGTTTCAATGTTAAACTCTAAGTTCCTCCCATAGTTAGTTCAGTTTATGCCTAGGAATGAACAAGGACACTTTGGAGGGTAGAAGCAAGATGGAGTTAGTTAGGTCAGATCTCTTTCAGTTTCATAATTTTTTCAGTTATACTTTTTGCAAAAATGGTTTTACTGCCATCATAGCAGAGTTGAGTTTGGATTAGTTGGTTGACTGTTTAGATGATTCCTCAGAGCGATGTATAGTCTTTTATCCCTCACCACCCCCACCCTTTCCCCTGAGTCCCAAAAGTCCAATGTGTCATTCTTACACCTTTGTACCCTCATAACTTAACCTTCAACATGAGTGAGAACACACAATATTTGGTTTTCCATTCTTGAGTTACTTCACTTAGAATAATAGTCTCCCATTCCATCCAGGTTGCTGTGAAGACCATTTTTCATTCCTTTAGATGGCTGCATAGTATTCCATGATATGTATATATCCTTATCCACTCATTCATTGATGGGCACTTGGGCTGGTTCCATATTTTAGCGATTGCAAATTGTTCTGCTGTAAACACGCATGTGCAAGCATCTTTTTAAATAATGACTTCTTTTCCTCTGGGTAGATACTCATTAGTGAGATTGTGGGATCAAATGGTAAATCTACTTTTAATTCTTAAAAAAGCCTCCACGCTGTATGCTAGTTTACACTCCTATCAACAATGTAAAAGTGTTCCCTTTTCACCATATCCCCACCAACATGTATTTAAAAAAAATTTTTTTTGATGTTGGCTATTCTTGGAGGAGTAAAGTGTTATCACCTTGTGGTTGCTATTTGCATTTTCCTAATAATTAGTGATGTTGAGCGTTTTTTAATATGTTTATTGGCCGTTTGTAATTCTTTTGATAATTTTCTATTCATGTCCTTAGCCTATTTTTTGATGTGATTGCTTTTTTTCTTGTGGATTTGTTTGTTATTTGTAGATTCTGGATATTAGTCCTTTGTTGGACATAAAGATTGTGAAAATTTTCTCCCACTCTCTGGATGGTCTGTTAACTCTGCTGATTATTTCTTTGGCTGTGCAGGAGCTTTTTAGTTTAATTAAGTCCCTCTATTTATCTTTGTTTTTGTTGTGTTTGTTTTTTGGTACTTGGTCATGAAGTCTTTGCCAAGCCAATGTCTAGAAGGGTTTTTTCCAGTGTTACCTTCCAGAATCTTTATGGTTTCAGGACTTAGATTTAAGTCTTTGATCCATCTCGAGTTGATTTTTGTATAGGGTAAGAGATGAGGATCCAGTTTCATTCTGCATGTGGCTTGCCAATTCTCCCAGCACCATTTGTTGAATAGGGTATCGTTTCCTCACTTTGTTTTTGTTTGCTATGTTGAAGATCAGCTGGCTCTAAGTATTTCGATTTACTTCTGGGTTCTCTATTCTGCTCCATTAGTCTACGTGACCATGTTTATACCAGTACCCTGCTGACAGTGTTATTGGTACTATGCTGATTATGGCGTTAGAATATAGTTTGAAGTTGGGTAACGTGATGCCTCCAGATTTATTCTTTTTGCTTAATCGTGCTTTGGCTATGTGGGCTCTTTTTTGGTTCCACATGAATTTTAGAATTGTTTTTTCTAGTTCTGGGAAGAACGATGGTGGTATTTTGATGGGAATTGCATTAAATTTGTATATTGCCTTTAGGAATTGGTCATTTTCACAATATTCATTCTACCCATCCATGAGCATGGAATGTGTTTCCAATTGTTTGTGTCATCTATGATTTGTTTCAGCAGTATTGTAGAGCTTTCCTGGTAGAGGTCTTTTATGTCCTTGGTTAGGTGAAATGTTCTGTAAATATCTGTTGAGTCCATTTGTTCCAGGGTGTAGTTTAAGGCCATTGTTTCCTTTACTTTCTGTCTTGATGAACTGTCTAGTGGTGTCAGTGAAGTATTAATGTCTCCCACTATGATTGTGTTGCTGTCTATCTCAGTTCCTAGGTTTAGTAGTCATTGTTTTATACATTTGGGAGCTCCAGAGTTAGGTGCATATACATTTAGGATTGTGATATTTTCCTGTTGGACTAGTCATTTTCTTTCTTTCTTTTTTTTTTTTATAAAGAAAGAAAAAGAAAAGAAAGAGAAAAAGAGAGAAAGAAAGAAAGAGAAAGAGGGAGAGAGAACGGAAATCTTGCTCTATTGCCCAGGCCAGAATACAGTCTAAAGATGGGTATTAAACCTCTTTTATGCCAATAATTGTGTTTAACAATGGAGACAGGAAGGAGTAAGGGAGGAAAGTAACAATCAGCCAACCAATATTTCATTTAAGCCTGTGAGATGCTGTGCAATTGCTGAGGAATGATTTATTAGTAAATAATTGGACTAGTCATTTTATCACTTTTTTTTTTTTTGGCAGCTATTGTGAAAGGGGTTGAGTTCTTGATTTGATTCTCAGCTTTGTTGCTGTTGTTGTATAGCAGAACTTCTGATTTCTGTACATTATTTGTGTATCCTGAAACCTTGCTGAATTCATTTACCAGTTCTCAAAGCTTCTTGGAGGATTCCTTAGGGTTTTCTAGGTATATGATCATATCAGCAAACAGTGACAGTTTGACTTCCTCTTTACTGATTTGGATGCCCTTTATTTCTTTCTCTTGTCTGATTGCCCTGGCTAGGACTTGAAGTATCATGTTGAAGAAAAGTGGTGAGAATGGGCATCCTTGTCTTGCTCTCACAGGGAATGATTTCCACTTTTCTATAATGTTGGCTGTCAGTCTGTCATAGATAGTTTTATTACCTAAAGCTATATCCCGTCTATGCCTATTTTGCTGAGGGTTTTAATCGTAAAGAGTTGCTGGATTTTGTGAAATGCTTTTTCTGCATCTACTGAGATGATCATGTGATTTTTATTTTCAATTCTGTTTATCTGATGTATCACATTTATTGACTTAGGCCTGTTAAACCATCCCTGAATCTGCGGTATGATACCCACTTGATCGTGGCAGATTATCTTTTTGATATGTTGTTGGATTCAGTTCAGTGGTATTTTGTTGAGGACTTCCCATCTATTCTCATCAGGGATACTGATCTGTAGCTTCCTTTTGTGTTATGTCCTGTCCTGGTTTTGGCATTAGGGTGATACTGGCTTCATAGAATGATTTAGGGAGGATTCCCTCTTTCTCTGCCTTTTGGAATAATGTCAGTAGGATTTGTACCAAATCTTCTTTCAAAATCTGACAGAATTTTGCTGTGATTCTGGCTAGTCCTGGACTTTATTGGTAGTTTTTAAGTCACCACTTCAATCTTGCTGCTTCTTACTGGTCTGTTTCTATAGATTCCATATCTTCCTGATTTAGTCTAGTAGGGTGGTAAATATGATAATTCATCCATCTCCTCTGGGTTTTCCAGTTCATACCCTTAAAAGTGTTCATAGTAGCTTGAATGATCTTTTGTATTTCTGTGGTATCAGTCATAATATCTCCCATTTCATTTCTAATTGAGCTTATTTGGATCTTCTGTCTTTTCTTGATTAATCTCACTAATGGGCTATCAGTTTTATTTATCTTTTCAAAGAACCGGCTATTTCATTTATGTTTTGCATTTTTTCGTTTCAATTTCATTTAGCTCTGCTCTGATGTTCATTATTTCTTTTCTTCTGCTGGGTTTCATTTTGGATTGTTCTTTATTGTCCAGTTCCATGAGGTTTGCCTTAGATTGTCTGTTGGTGCTCTTTCACACAAATAGCGTTTCAGACAAATATAGGCATTTAATGCTGTGAACTGCCTCTTGGCACTGCTTTTGCTCTATCCCAGAGATTTTGATGGATTGTGCCACTATTAACATTCATTTCAATGAATTTTTAAATTTTCATCTTGATTTCATTGTTGACCCAAATATCATTTAGAAGCAGGTCATTTACTTTCCATGTATTTGCATATTTCGAGGCTTCATTTTGGAGTTGATTTACAATTTTATTCCACTGTGGTCTGAGATAGTACTGGATATAACTTTAGTTTTCTTAAATTTGTTGAGACTCATTTTGTGGCCTATCATATGGTCTATCTTGAAGAATGTTCCATGTGCTGATGAATAGAATGTATATTCTGCAGTTGTTAGGCAGAATGTTCTGTAAATATCTGTTAAGTTCCTTTGTTGTAGGGTTTAATTTAAGTCCATTGTTTGACTTTCTGTCTTGAAGAACTGTCTAGTGCTGTCAGTGAAGTCTTGAACTCCCCCACTGTGTTGCTGTCTATCTCATTTACTAGGTTTACTAGCAGTTGTTTTATAAATTTGGGAGCTCCAGAGTTAGGTGCATATATATTTAGGATTGTGATATTTTCCCATTGGACTAGTCCTTTTATCATTTTATAATGTTAATCTTTGTCTTTTTAAACTGGTGCTGCTTTAAAGTTTGCTTTGTCTGATATAAGAATAGCTACTTCTGCTCACTTTTGGATTCTGTTTGCATGGGATATATTTTTCCACCCCTTTACCTTAAGTTATGTGTGAGTCCTTATGTGTCACGTAAGTCTCTTAAAGATAGCAGATACTTGGATGGTGAAATCTTATTTATTCTGCCATTCTGCATGGTTCAGGTGGAACATTTAGGCAATTTACATTCACTATATTAGTATTGAGATGTGACGTACTATTCTATTCATCGTGCTATTGTTGCCTGAACATTTTATTTTTTTCCATTGTGTTATTGTTATATAGGCCCTGTGAGATTGATACTTTAAGGAGGTTCTATTTTGGTGTATTTTGAGGGTTTTTTTTTTTTTCAAGATTTAGAGCTCCTTTTAGCAGCTCTTATAATCTTGGCTTGGTAGTGGCTAAATTCTCTCAGCATTTGTTTGTCTGGCTAAGGCTGTATCTTTTCCTCATTTATGAAGTTGAGTTCCACTGGTTATAAAATTTTTGGCTGATAATAGAAGAATCCTCCTTGTTTAAAGAGGCTAAAAATAGGACCTACTTCTTTCTAGCTTCTAGGGTTTTTGATAAGAAATTTGCTGTTAATCTGGTAGATTTTCCTTTATAGGTTACCTGATGCTTTTGCCTCAGATCTCTTAAGATTCTTTCCTTCATCTAGATGCAAGATAACCTGATGACCATGTGACTAGGCAATGATCTTTTTGGAATGAATTTCCCAGGTGTTCTTTAAGCTTCTTGTATCTGGATGTCTGGATCTCTAGAAAGGCTTGGGATATTTTCCTTGACTATTCCCTGAAACATATTTTCCAAACATTTAGATTTGTCTCCTTCCTTGGAGCACAAATTATTCTTAGGTTTGATTAACATAATCCTAAACTTCTTGGAGGCTTTGTTGATTTTTTTAAAAAATTCTTTTGTTTATCTTTGATGGATTCAGTTAATTCAAAAACCTTGTCTTTGAGCTCTGAAGTTCTTTATTCTACTTGTTTGATTCTATTGCTGAGACTCTCCAGTGCATTTTGCATTTCTTTACGTGTGTCTTGATTACCAGAAGTTGTGATTGTTTTTTATTTATGCTTTCTATTTCACTGAATAATTTTCCTTTTATATCCTGTATCACTTTTTTTGATTTCTTTAAGTTGGAGTTTATCTTTCTCTGATACTTCTTTGATTAGATTATTAAACAACCTTCTGAATTCTTTTTCTGGGAAGTCAAATTTTGTCTTTGTTTGGATCCATTGCTGGTGAGTTGGTATGATCTTCTAAGGGTGTTAAAGAACCCTGTTTTGTCATATTGCCAGAATTATTTTTCTGGTTCCTTCTCATTTGGGTAGACTATGTCAGAGGGAAGATTTGGGCTTCTAGAGCAGCTGTTCAGACTTTTTTGTCTCTTGGAGTGCTCCCTTGATGTGATGCTCTCTTACTTCCCCTAGGAACGCAGGCTTCCTAAGAGCAAAACTGTAGTGATTGCTTCTGCTCTTCTGGGTCTAGCCCCTGAGTAGAGCTACTCGCCTCCAGGATGGTACTGGGAAGTCTCTGCAAAGAATCCTGTGATGTGATCCATCTTCAGGTCTTGCAGTTGTAAATACCAGCACCTGCTTCAGTGGAGGTGGCAGGGGAGTGAAGTGGGCTCTATGAGCGTCCTTGGTTGTGTTTCTGTTTAGTTCAGTGGTTTTGTTTTGGGTAGCCTGCAGCCAGGATGTGGCTGTCTTAAGAGCACCTGTGGTCCTACAGGGAGGATGCATAATTGCCTTAGGAACATCTGGGTAAGTATTCAGGTTTCTCAGTTAGTGGGCAGGGCCACAGAGCTCTCAAGAGATTATGACTTTTGTCTTTGTCTACCAGGGCAGGGAGAGAGACCACCAGGTGAGGGCAGGAATAGGCATGTCTGAGCTCAGCCCTTCCTTGGGCGGGGCTTGCTGTGGCTGCTGTGGGTGATGGCATGTGGTTCCTGGTCCAATGGAGTTACATTCCCGGGGGGATTATGGCTGTCTGTGCTGGGTTCATGCAGGTTGCCAAAGAAGTTGGGAAAAGCCAGCAGTCACAGGCTTTACCCTGCTCTCACACAGCCTGCAGTCCTAAAGGCTGTTCTCCCTCCCACTGTGCCCCCACAATACTACCAAGTCTATTTCTAGACAGCCAGTGAGCAAGGCTGAGAACTTGCCCCAGACCACGAGCCTCCCTGTTGAGAAAATAAGCAGACTCACAGTTTTTTGGCATCTCAGGGTACCAGCACTGGTCATCCAGTTCCTTCAGAAGTTCTGTGGATTTTTTCAGTTTTCCTTGTGTGTTGCTGTGATGGTTCTTGGACAAAAGTTTACGACATGAGTTTCCACATGCTGTTCTGTCCTTTCAAGCAGGAGCTGCAAGCTACTCATGCCTTCTGCTTACCGTCTTAATCCTTCAATGAAGTACAACCCTTAATGCAGGAATATTTGTATGGGGGCCAAGAGCTACACAAGTTTTTGCTGAAAATTACTGACATGAAGGAGATTGATTAGGAGAAAAGGTATAGAAATGTATTTAAAGTGTATACATGGGGGCCTTCAGAATGAAGACTAAACTTCCCAAGGAGGTGCAGAAGCTTGAATACCATTGTGACATTACAGGAACAATGAGGGCTTAGACCCTGGTAAACAGGTTATGGGAGTGGGGAGAAGAGGAATTCTAAATGAGGGGCAACAAATGATTATTAAGGAGAATGATTAGAACATAAATTAATTTTTAAATAGTTGTTTTTGGTATTTAGGTGATTTTTGGAGATAGACTTTATCTTGAAAAAGGGGTTCTTTCAGGTGGGGTTACTTATTTCTGGGCTTGTTTCTTGTAATGGATAATGAGATAACAGGAAAGAGAACAAGAACTACTGTTCTCCTTGGTGAGTCAGGTCTATCATTTTGTAGATGAGGGAACATTTTCTTCTAGAACTTGAGGATCACCAAGGGTTTTTAATTTAAAATACTCAGTATACCAGGGAAACCATACTTTGGGGTGAAATATTCTGATTTCACTTGATAGCCTTACTGCCTATTTCAGAAGAAAGCTGAGAGAATAATTAAGCTATTTGTATAGTTGAGCATTTTAAGCTCTTAAGAGAATGAACTATGTTAAATGTTACCACAGTATGTGATTTATATAACTACAATCCCTGAAGCTCTTACTGCTTCTAGTTGGAATGTGTACAGTAATACAAATTTCATGCAGGTGGGTTAAACACCGGGTGGTAAGTCACTTTTATGTATAGGCAGAAACAATTGGGTCTAGCAATTTGATTGAACAGAGGACAGAATCAGAGGGCTCAGCTTAAATATACCTTTAAAGGTGTTAAAGGAAGGGCTGTTCTTGATGTGATGCCAAAGACCTGGTGAACATGTAAAAAACCTGTCATGGCCATAAGGAAAAAACCTATTCTTTTCAGAGTTAATAATGGTTTCACCTTCATCGATTCAAATGGACAATTTTCCATTAACAATTTTAAATGTTCAACATTATCTGACATTGCCGATCACTCCGCATCAAAAAAAACAAAAAACAAAAAACAAAAACCCAAAACAAAACAATGCTTCTTCAGAGGCTATGGGTATGGGGAAATGGGGAGGTATTGGTCAAAAGACAAGTTTGAGTATGTAAGGTGAATAAATTCTGGAGACCTAATTTATAGCAATGCGACTAGAGTTAACAATACCATGCTGATTATAGTTAATAATACTGTACTGGATGTGTACTTGAAATTTGCTAAGAGGGTGGATCTTAAGTGTTTTCATCATACATACCCAAAACAATAACTGTGATTGTGGCATAATTAGTTTATGCTGATTTTTATTTTTTAATTGTGATTATTTTACAGTGTGTACGTATGTCAGACATCAAGTTGTACATCTTAAGTATTCACAGTTTTTATTTGTCATTATACTTCAATGAAACTAGAAAAAAAATTAGGTGTTCCTAAACCTCTTCTCTACTTAAAGATCTAGTTGATGTCATATAGTTTTACAGTTTTAAATATCACCTATAAGCAGATATCCCATCCCCAAACTTTCTCCTGAACTCCAGATTTATATGTAGAATTTCCTACCAGACATAGCCACTTGGATGGCTATTGGGCACCTCACTCTTCACAGCTAGAACTAATGCCCACTATCCACAGCCTTTTCTTCCTGTCTTCTTGCCTGCATGAATGAAAACTCCATTTATGCTCTTGCTCAGGTAAGAAAAATCTTTGGAGTTATTCTTTTGCCTCTCCATCTCTGATACTCTACCTGCAATCCTCAAACAAATCCTACAGGTCAACATTCAAAACATATGCTAAATCCAACCATTTGATACTTCCCTCCTAACAGGCCACTGGCATCCCTTCATGGATGACTGTAATGGCTTCTTAATGGTCCTTTTGATTCCATTCTTACTCCTCTGAGCAACTGCTTTTCCTGATTTTCTCCTCACAGAAGCCATAGAAGTTTTCTTTTATGAAAGTTACTTTGAAATAATTATAGATTCATAGGAAGTTGCAAAGTTAGTACAGAGAGGTCTCATATACACTTCATCTAGTTTTTCTCATGGTTACATATTATATAATTGCAGTAAAATATCCAACCAGGAATGACATTGTTACAGCGTGTATATTTAGTTTTAGGTCATTTTATCGTGTGTAGATTTGTGTTACCACCACCACAATCAACAGAATGATTCCAGCACTGAGATCTCCCTCATGCTCCCTCTTTCCCACCACACCTGCCCAGCAGGAAGGCTCTCCTCCCTTATGGGGCCAGCTCTTTCCAAAAGGTTACCTGTAACACAGCTACTGGGCCTTGATGGAACGGTTGTGGTTTTTGTTATTGCTCTTTTCTTCAGTTGAGGGTTGGTAAGGTTTAGTTAAGGGATGCTACAGAGGAGAGTGATTTAGGGGTGATCAGGCACAGCGTCACACTGGACCTGGAACTATGATCTGCTCGGATGTGCAGGTCTTTTTGTCCTGTCTGATCCATTCCTCTAGACTTCAGTTTTTATGTTAGTTTCTTTCAGGGGTCCAGTTTTCTTTCCTTTCTGCCCAGGGGCTTCTCAGAAGACTTCTAGACAGATTAGTCTACCTGCTGTATGTCGGTATAGACCAAGGTACAGAGATTAGTATCTCTTGATGAGATCAAATCCTCCACCATTATATGGATATATGGTTTATTTTATTGAATAAACCATAAGATTAATTATAATTTTGTCACTAGAAAGATACTTCAAACATAATGTTACACATACCTATACATATATAAGTACACTTGAAGGAAAACTTACTCTAAGTGATATTGCTAAGTCTATGGTATGTACTTTTACAATTTTAATGTAGCTAATTTCCTATCTCATCTAAAACATGTAAGGCTGTTTCAATCCTTACCCTTTTCTTCCTTCCAAAGGCATTTGATGCCTCTGAGTCCTGAGACCTTCTGGGGTCCTGAAATGTGAAGCGCCCTTTCAAGTTCACCCTACTTTAATAGTTTAAGCATTATTTAACTCTTAACTTTGTAGCTTCCAAAGCTTTTGTTGACAGTTCTCATCTATTTGTATTTTTTTCTACTCTTTATATGGATAATGCACTGTTACTCCTCTGTAGCTATTTTAGTGGGGATTCAGAGTAAATAGACAAATGTGTGTTCAACCTACCATGTTGAATTAGAGGCACGCATTCTTACATTTATTACTAGGTATTTTCTTTTTCTTGTAACAGTTACATATTCTCAATATGGTTACTTTTATGTACAGAATTTTGGTTTTTATAACTACTTTCTAGATAATTCTAACTATTCATATAATGTTCTTGTGAAGTGTTGTTTAGAAATAGTATGACAATGTACTTTTAAAAAGCTGTCCCAGAGAGAGACAGCACCAGAGTGGTAGACTAGAAGCATGCTAGAGTCACTTCCCTTGACCCCCACAGAAAAAACAAACAAACAACAACAAAAAAAAACACATAGCACTAAGATCACCACCAGTAGTGTGAGAACTCAAATACAAGGATGAGATAGTTGCTGTGACCACAGAGGAGTAAAAACCTCCATGCAGATGATACGAAAATAGGACCTCTAGATCTATAGTGCCCTTTCCCACCTTGTTAGACACCAAGTCTATAGAAACCTCCTCCCATTTCATGGTTATTATATTGGAAAAGTAGGATTGAGGAAGTTACCCAGCTTCCTGACATCTTGGGTTCACTGACCAACCTGTGCCTGTCTCGGTCTGTTGGAAGCATTTCAAGTGTCTTGAAGGGAGAAAAATTCCTGAGGACAGCCAGAGATGAAGGGGAGAGGTTTTACAGACTAGTATCCCAGAGTGGAAAATTATACTGCCTATTATTGGCATAGCAGCCCACGTAGTAGGAGGCATGTTCCACAGGTGCCCTGAGCATGAACCACTAGTGTGTTAGGCCATTCTTGCATTGCTATAAAATACTGGAGACTAGGTAATTGATAAAAGAGGTTTAATTGGTTCACAGTTCTGCAGCTTTGCAGGAAGCATGGTGCTGGCATCTGCTTGACTTCTGGTGAAGCCTCATGGAGCTTTCAGTCATGGTGGAAGATAAAGGGGGAATTGTCACATCACATGGCAAAAGCAGAGAAAGATGGAGAGGGAGGTGCCACACACTTAAAACAGCCATGTCTCACAAGAAGTCACTCTCATGAGGACAGCACCAAGAAGATGGTGCTAACCCAACCCATTCATGAGAACGTTACCCACGTGATCCTATCACCTCCCACCAGGCCCCATCTCTGATACTAGGGATTATAATTCAACATTAGATGTGGGCAAGGACCAATATACAAACTGTCTCACCCAGCCAGCCTTCCCATGCTGCTTTGGGACCGCCCTTATCCAGGATGGGCAGCACTTTGATGTTTCTTACAGTTGAGGCAAATCTGGGTCACCTAGTGCTGAGAATAAGGCAGTAACCTAGCAGGAAAAAGATACTCAACAGGTATGTTGCCCTCCTCCCCCCCAAAAAAAATCTGCAAGCAGACATAGTAAAAACCACAATAAACCAAACACAGAAGACCAGAATAACTAATCCTTCAATGCAAAGGCATAGATGTCAATCCTCAAGGAACAACAGCGAACACGGAACCGTGACCTCCCGAGATGGACAAAGCAAGAAGCCAATGATTGAGCCTAATGAGACTGCAATAGGTGAGCTCTTTGATAAAGAATTTTGAATAACAGCCTGGATGCAGTGGCTCATGCTTTTGTAATCCCAGCACTTTAGGAGGCTGAAGTGGGATGGTGGCTTGAACCGAGGAGTTCGAGGGAGCAGTGAGCCATGATAGTGCTACTGCACTCCAGTCTGGGTGACAGAGCAAGACTGTCCCTTAAAAAAAAAAAAAAATCAAAAACAGTTATACAGAAACTTAGTGATTTCTGAAATAATACGGAAAAGCGACTCAGAAATTTATCAGAGAAATCTAACAGAGATCGAGTTACTGAAATAAAATGGAAGTCACGGAACTGAGAAATACATTTGCTGAGCTGATAAATTCACTGGAGGCTCTCAACAGCAGAATAAAGTACAAAAAAGCATCAGTGAGCTCCAGGACAGGCTATTGAAAAATACACAGGATAAAGAAGAAAAAAGAATGAAAAGGAATGAAGAATGCCTATAATAGGTAGAAAATTACTTCAAAAAAGCACATCTAAGAATTATTGCTGTTCAAGTGGGAGCTCAGAAAGAGCTAGGGGTATGGAAGGCTTATTCAGAAAGCTGGAAAAAAAAAAAAAAAAAAAAGAAACTGCCAGTAAAGAATTCTGTTCCTAGCAAAGCTTACCCTCAAGCATAAAAGAATAGAGGAAGTCTTTCTCAGACAAGCAGAAACGGAGAATTCATAACCACCAGACTTGTCTTACAAGAAGTGCTAAAGCGAGTTCTTCAATATGAAAGGAAAATACACCAATGTCCAAAAAGAATACATTTGAGGGTACAAAACCCAATGGTAAAGGTAAATAAACAGAAGAACTTTGAATACCGCATGACATTGTAGTGTGCAATTCACTAACAACTCTAGTATGAAGTCTAAAATATAAATCTATACTAAATAATAACTGTAGAAACATGTGAAGAGATAGGCAATATAAAATATGCGAATATTGGGAGGCTGAGGTGGGTGGATCACTTGAGGTCAGGAGTTCAAGTCCAGTCTGGCCAGCATGATGAAACCCCATCTCTACTAAAAATACAAAAAAAAAAAATTAGCTGGGTATGGTGGCACATGCCTGTAGTGCCACCTACCTGGGAGGATGAGGCAGGAGAATAGCTTGAACCCGGGAGGTGGAGGTTGCAGTGAGCTGAGATCATGCCATTGCGCTACATCTCCCCCAAAAAAAAAAAAATTTGTAAACGGAGACAAAAAGTTAAAACGCAGGGAGGCATGGAGTTAAAATGTAGTTTCAGTTTTTTCTTTGTATCTATTTTTTGTATGAGCAAACATAAATCGTCATCTATTTAAAATAACCTGTTATATCTGTGTTTTTTGTAAGTCTCACAGTAATCACAAGCAAAAACCTATGACAGATGTACCCAGAGTAGGAAGCCATGAATTAAAAAGGGCTTTACAGGATATTTTGAGTTAAACAAGTTTGGAAACCATGGACTTAAACATCCTACTCCTTAAATTTGAAAACCTGAGTCTTCTCATTTTCACTCTAAAGTATCCTAATGGAAGCTCATAAAGAACAGAGGTTATAGTTTATTTTTATATTCCCAGGAAGTACCTAACATAATTTATCCATCTCTGCATTTATCTGTGTGAACCATAACACCTCTGTAAGGAAAAGAACAAAATGGTTTTCATACATGAAAGGATGATTAAAATCCATAATATGTACAAAATTTATTAAGCTAATTAGCCTAGGGATATTTATATTCAAATAGGACATTTAGAGAACAGACCAAAAAGATGGACCTGAATCATCTACATTCTGGCATTGAGTGGTGTGCAGGCCTCTCAAGTGGCCCTCAAGTCACTCTGTGTACCTGGCCAGCTGGACCATAGAATCGCGAAGCCATTTCTGGATATACGACCACTGGGTTCTGTTCATCAGCCCTTGTGTAGCCCTTGTACTCTTGATCCCGTTTGTCTAGATTAAGCCTTATAGCAGGGGTCCCCAGCCCCCAACCTGTGGACTGGTACTGGGCCATGACCTGTTAGGAACCGGGCTGCACAGGAAGTGAGTAGCTGGTGAGTGAGCATTCCTGCCTGAGCTCCGCCTCCGGTCAGATCAGCAGCGGCATTAGATTCTCATAGGAGGGTAAACCCTATCATCAACTGCACATGTGAGGGATCTAGGTCGTGTGCTCCTTATGAGAGTCTAATTCCTGATGATCTGAGGTGGAACAGTTTCATCCCCCAACCATCCTCACCCCACCCCTGGTGTGTAGAGAATTTGTGTATCAGGAAACAGGTCCCTTGTGCCCAAAATGTTGGGGGTTGCTGCTGTAAAGGACTCATACAGCTGCAGTGGTGATGGTGTGGCTGTGGAGCTGGCAACGGGTGGGGCTTTATCATGTAGTAAATGAAGCTCAGGATCAGAAGTAGGACCTGGTTTAAGTCCTAAGCGCTAATTGCTGACAGTATTAACTTAGATGACTTGACCTCTGTACAGCTCGTTTTTCTTGTTGGCGAAGTGGAGATAATTGCTATGGGTTGAATGGTGTCCCCCAAAAGATGTTGCAGATCTAACCCTTGGTCCCTGTGAATGTGACCTCGTTTAGTAATAAGATCTTTGCAGGTGTAATCAAATTAAGATGAACTCGTTATGGTCAGCCGTAATCCAGTATGATTGGTGTCCTTATAAAAAGAGGGGAATACCATATGAAGACGGAGACACACTGGGAACACAGCACTGTGAAGGTGGAAGCAGGGGTTGGAGTGCTACAGCTGTAAACACAGGAATGCTAGGGACTACCGGAAGCTGGAAGAGTCATGGAGGGATTGTCCTCTGGAGGTTTCAGAGGAAGCAGGGCCCTGATAATAGCTCAATTTCAGATTTTTAGTCTATAGATGTATGATATAATACATTTCTATTGTTCTAAACTACAAAGTTTGTAGTCATTTGTTATAGATAGCCACCTGGGGAAATGAATACTGTAATCAGTTACCTCGCAGGTTTTTGTGAAGACCAGATGCTATGGTGTTTGTGAAAGGCATTATGTACTATAAAGCTGAGCAAAGGGAGCTTACTATTCTTAGCTGGAGGAAGGGGTTCACATTTCCAACTCTGTTAAGTACATTTTAGCATTGCCTCCCGTCTTCCTACCTTGTGGCTATGTGTAAGTGGCCTCTGCTGGCCATTCTGATGAACCCCTTCCTCTCGGTGCCTGTGAAAACTCTTCTGTGGGAGTCACATGTTCTGTTTAATTTTCAGAAGTTCTTGCCCTCTGGCCCTGACCTTGACCTAGTCCTGTTTTTTTTCCTCCAGCTTTGAGTAACTGTGTGTGATGGTTGTTGAAAGAAAGTTTTTGCCTCACATTCATGTTCTGAGGAAGAAAAAACAGATTTTTAAAAAGTCAAGAGTGGTAGGTGATCCTGTTTTCAATATTTCTTCAAAGAACTTGTGTGTAATGCCCCGAGGAAGTCTAATTGAACTGGATTGACCTCAGTGTTGCAGATAAATGAAGTTCATCTTGGAGACTATCTCTTTTTTCTGCTAAGCTTGGCAGCTTTCTTTCCAAGTCACCTTAACTGACTTTGCTGTTAGAGAGGTTATAAAACAGGACATTTAAATCTGTGTATTTTTTTGTACCAGCAAAGCTAAGATACTGACTTGGAACTTTCTCCTGTCAATCAGAAATGACCGTCCCCCTACCTTCCCACTCTTTCTGGGTTAGTACATGAGAAACAGCATGATGTATAACTGGCTCCTGACTGCCACTCTCATATGATCTGTCCTTGGCTTGCAGTGTTGTAGGCTGCTAGCAAAGACAAAAGATGTAATAAGGAAACAAAAATCTGTTTCATTCATTGTACAAGTAAATATATACACTGTTGTCTTGCCACAGGGAAGAGCACTATGGAATGCTCCAGAAGGTAATGAAAAACATAAAAACAGTGTCTGTTCTATTTGAAGGCAAGGTTTTCCTTGAGAGAAGAATGGTAAAAATGATCTTCCCTTGGGTGGAGCTCTCTTCCTGGATTTCCTCTATGGCAGAGGGGTGTCCTTTACTAATAGCCTTCACTGAAGCGATTCAAAGCTGGGTTTCTTTTAGTCTTCAGGAGAAAATGATAAGTAGAAACTGTTTAAAATTTTGGCCTGCCAGAATCAGCTTGGAGTTCTGGAAACCAGACATGAATGTGGATCAGAAGCTTAAACTGGGAATAAATATTTTGTGAGTATACTAATCAGTTTTGATAATAATACCTAATTACAACTCCCAAAGCTCACTGGCTTAACAGAGTTAAGTATTTATTTCTCACTCATGGATTTGTAAGTCTTGTTAGAGCTTTCCTGGGTGTGGTGTGTCATGACTGGCCTCAGTTTTGGATACTGATTTGCATTCAGGTCTATTCCTATGTCTTTTTATTCTTGTAACTGTGGATATTTGAGGTTCCCCTCCTCTACCCATGGCAGAAGCTTCAAGATGGCTGAAGGAAACTCACCAGGCTTAAGTGACGCACTTTGTAAGTGGGTTACTGTTTCTTGTCTCCCTGTCCCATTGGATAAAAGCAAGTTCATAACCAAGCCCCAGGGAGATACCTGCAAAGGACATATGTTTTATATGTATTACTGGGAGGGACTGAAGAATTGGGGAGAGTGAATTTCTCAGGTTTTTTTCTCGAGAACTTTAGGGGTGGGGCAGGGGTACAGTAAAAGGGCCTTCAATCATGGCTTTATTACCACATGTATTTTTTCCTGGGACTGTGTAACAAAGTGCCATGAACTAGGTAAAACTGACAAATAAAATTAACCATTGCATGTGTAATAAAGAAATTGGCCCTGGCTGAATGTGATGGCTTACACTTGTAATCCCAGCACTTTGGGAGGCTGAGACAGGAGGATCAGTTGAGCCCAGGAATTTGAGACCAGCCTGGGACACATGACAAGACCTTATCTCTACAAAAAAAAATTTAAAAATTAGGATGAGTGGTGTGCACCTGTAGCCTCAGCTTCTTAGGCTGAGATCGGGGAATTGATTTTGCCCAGGAGGTCAAGGCTGCAGTGAGCTGTGATTGTGCCACTGCACTCCAGCCTGGCTAATGGAGCAAGACCTTCTTTTTGACAGCGGGGGGTGGGGAGCTGGGGAGGGATAGCATGGGGAGAAATACCAGATCTAGGTGACGGGGAGGAAGGCAGCAAATCACACTGCCATGTGTGTACCTATGCAACAATCTTGCATGTTCTTCACATGTACCCCCAAACCTAAAATGCAATAAAAAGTATATATATATAAAATCACACACACACAAAAAAACTTTTTTTGAATAAAGTTTAAAAAATCTTAAAAAAACAACAAAAAAAAGAGATGGAGAAAAAAATGAATTTGGCCCAAAGAGGTCTGGCCTTTTCCCCAATTCCTGGTTAGAAGTGACTTCTAAGCCCTTGTTCTTCCCAGACCATGTACCAACTTGATCTCTTGAAAAGCTGAGAGTGGAGATTTAGTAAAGCCATGTGGACAACTGATCAGTCACACTTGTATTAATGAAACCCTAATAAAAACTCTAGACCATCGAGCTTAAGTGAGCTTCCTGGATTGGCAGTATTCCACACCTATTGTCATACATAGGTGCTGCAAGGGTGACTCATCCTGAGGACAACCAAAGCTTGATGTTTGGAACCCTCCTGGACTCTGCCCTATGTGTTCCTCTCTTTGACTGGTCCTATCCTTTTTCTGTAATACATGTAGCCATGAGTATAACAGGTTTCAGTGAATTCTGTAAGTTTTCTGTAAATTACCAAAATTGAAAATAGTTCTCTGAAATCCCCCAACATGGGGCTGGTGTAAGAAGTAAGGGTGGTCTTCGGTCTTATATAAACCCTTCCCTCTAACTTTGTAGTTGTATCCTAACTTTTTGGGCGTGGGGTCAGAAGTCTTGGGAATAGTTGGCGGTCTGGAGGACTATGCTCTTTACCTTGCAGTTTGGCTGCCTCTCTGGGTAGACACTATAATAAAAGCTCTGTTAAGATACAAGAAAGCTTTGATATAGAAACAGTAGAAACAAAGATAGGTAGGGGAATAGCTAAAGACAATTTAGAGATAGAAGCAACAGGATTTGGTAACTGATTAGATGTGTGATTATGTGGGGATACTGCTGGGGGTGTAAGAGGAAGTATATATGATGAGCCCTTTCTTTCAGGATACTTCTCTTTAGCATTTGAACATGGTCTGTGTCTCCCATTAAAAACAAGGTAAAAACCTTCCCTTGAAGCCGTATCACTCCCCAGCAAACTGACATATGTCTGTGATTTATAACTTGGCCTCTCTCTGAGAGTTACTGATATTTCCATTTTCAGTCACTCTTCAAGTCAGTCAGTGTACTTTTAACACTCTATCTGCCCTTGCTAAAGTCAGCAATGACATTTGTTTGTCCCACTTAATAATTGAATCCTCATGTTATAGATACCTTAGAATTTCCAGACGTTTTCCTTTAGAAACACTGGTCTCTTGGATTCTGATTCCTTATTTTCCCCTAGGTCTCTGACTAGATCTTAAACTTAGTTGTCAGCTTCTCTTCAGCTAACAAGCTCTAAATGTTGGCATTCCTCAGTATTTTTCCTCATTTTACCTTCTGTGTTCTTCTCGTTTAAGGCCATGTATTTCCAAGACTTAAAACCCCAGTGATTCCTAAATTTATTTCTAAACTATGTGATATGGTTTGGCTGTGTTCCACCCAAATCTCATCTTGAATTGTAGCTCCCACAATTCCCATGTATTGTGGGAGGGGCCTAGTGGAAGATAATTGAATCACACAGATGGTTTCCCCCATAATGTTCTCCTGGTAGTGAATAAGGCTCAGGAGATCTGATTGTTTTATAAGGGTTTCCCCTTTCACCTGGCTCACATTCTCTGCCTGCTGTCATGAAAAGATATGCCTTTGTTCTTCCCTTGCATTCCACCATGTTTGTGAGGCCTCCTCAGCCATGTGAAACTGAGTCCATTAAATCTCTTTGTTTCCTTACAAATTCTCAGTCTTGGGTATATTTTTATTAGCAGCATGTGAGAACAGACTAATACACTATGATATCCTTCTTAGCTTTAGATTCATATATCCAATTTTTCATTTGAACTTCTTGGATATCCCATAGTTCTTACAAATATAACATGTCCAAAAGGAGCTCTGTCTTTCCATCCGCCCTTTCACTTGGTCACTTGTCTTTCTCACCTGCTATCCTGCTGTGGGAGCCAGGCATTTGACAGTCATTCCTGATAATCTGCTTTCGTCATCACTATTCTTTTGTTTTGCATTCTATTCATTAACCCAGTAGCCAGTCTGAGCTCCTAAACCTACCCTGTTCCATTTTCACTGTGAATATCTTCTGCAAGCCATTTTTTTGTTAGTTATTAAAATAGTTTCCAAGTGAATCTTCTTGCTTCTATTCCTTGCCCTATCCAAATCCATTCTCCCCATAACATTCAGCAGAATCAAATTTAAATGTAAATATTTATCAACTGGTTAAGAACTTTTAATGGTGTCTGTTGCATTTAGACCAAAATCAAAATATTGAACATAGTCTCCAACATCCTGAACAATCTGTCCTCTGAACACCTCTCCACCTTCATGTCAGCACTTCCCACACTGCTCCCTCTGTGATACCCTTCTGGCTTTCTTTGCATTCCTAAAACGAATTAATGTCTTTACTGCTTCAGAGGCTTTGGATGTGTTTTTCCTTCTTCCTAAAATACTTTTCCCCCTACTTTTTACCTATGTCCTATTTATCTTTCAGGTCATTGCTTAACAGGCTTTCTATCCTCCATATGGCAGTCAGGTTAGACTATATGATTTTATGTCAACACCCTGAGATAACAGTAGTTTAAAACAACAAAGAATTATTTTACATATCCAATGTAAATTGGCAGGGGACTCAGCTTATCTATGATTCAGGGATTCAGTCTAATAGATTTCACCTTTTAATGATACTATCATTTCTACATGAGGCTGCTCATTGCTGAGGCAGGGGAAGACCACGTGGAAGATTGTGAACTCATTTTAAAATGTTTGTATCTAGAAATAATGCATCATTTATACCTACTTGTCATTGGCAAAGCCACTGGCTACAAATACTTTCAAGGAGGCTAGGAAGTATAATTTTCCCATGAGACTGAGAGGAGAGAAGAATGGGCGATATTTGTGATCTAAACCCTGGCATTGTCTACTGTATCCACTCCCGCTGTTGTACATTAGATTTTATAGTTCTCTGTTCTTTGATTTCTTTTTGTTAGCAGTACTTCTCAATTTAAAATGTATGAGTCTTTTAAAAGTCTCCCAGCTGAACTCTGAACTCCATGAAGTCAAGGCCCACACCTGTTTTATTCATCAATATTTTCCCTAGTGCCTTGCACAATACCTAGAATACAGTAGATGTTCAGTAAATACTTGGTGGATGTTGAATAAATATTCTGAATATGTAGGACATCTTTTGATACATAGGAATTTAGAAATTCAGATCTAGAGTCAAAGATGTTCTTCATGCATCTCCTTGGTAATTTAAGTTTTCTTAGTTTTCTATTTTATCTTTTCTAGTGACTATTATGTTTTTAAAGCTAAATGTATTTAAGCGGTTCCGGAGAATGCACAGTACTTCATTAACTTAACAAGTTTACCTTCAAATAGATCATGATATGAGAACTTCATGAAAGTATAATTCCATTAATTACCAAATTATTATCCTTAGTGCTATTGTCATATGTCTTACTCTATATGTTTTATATTTACTATATGTTGTATTTATAGTTGCAGAAATCAAGAGAGTGTGGTATTGGTGAAAACACAGACATACAGATCAATGGAAAATAATAAATAATCTAGAAATAGACCTACACATATATGATCAATTGACTTTTGACAAGGTGACAATATAATTCATCGGGGGGAAGAGAATCTTTTCAACAAACGGTTCTGGAACAGTTGGATACACATATGTAAAACAGTGAACCTGACCCATACTTAACATAATTTATGAAGTTAACATTCAGTATATCACAGAGCTAAATGTAAAACCTGAAACTATAAAAACTTTCTGAAAATGTAAGAGAAAATCTTTGTGACCTTGAGTTAGACAAAGATAATTTAGAAAACATAGAAAAAGCATAAGTCATAAAAATATGAATTGGAGTCTATCAAAATGAAACATTTCTGTTCTTTTAAAGGTCCTGAATGTACAGAAAGTCACCTAATGCAAGAGAAAAGTTACATAACACTTATCTGACCAAGGATATGTACCCAAGATAGATAGATTTATCTATCTATCTATCTTGGGTACATATCCTTGGTCTAACACTTATCTGACCAAGGATATGTACCCAAGATAGATAGATTTATCTATCTATCTATCTTGGGTACATATCCTTGGTCAGATAAGTCAGTCTGTCTGTCTGTCTGTCTATCTATCTATCTATCTATCTATCTATCTATTTATATCTCCTGGATACATATCCTTGGTCAGATAAGTTGTGTGATGTATGTATGTACATATATATATATATATATATATCTCACACAACTTAATAAGACAATCCAATAAAAATTACAGAATATTTGAACAACAAATAACTATGAATGGCAAAAGCAAACACATTCTATGTCATCTAATATCACTAGTCACCACGAGCTTACAAATTAAAACCACAATGAGATACTCTTCTCTAGTTTAGTGGCGAAAATTAACATACTAAGTCCCAAAAGATTATGAGCAACTGGAGATCACAGAGCTGTTGGCCTTTGCTGCTGGGAATTCCAAATGGTACACCCACTTTGGAAGACAGTTTAGCAGTTTATTATAACATTAAACATACACTTACATAATCCAAAAATTCTGCTCCTGGTTGTTTATCCAAGAGACATGAAAACATATGTCAACAGGACTTGGTAGACAAATGTTCATAGCAGCTTGGTGCATAATTGCTAAACACTAGAAACAACCCACATTATCAACTGGCAAATGGATAAATTGTAATACATGCATGTGATGAAATAGTACTCAATAAATATAATGATGGTATATGCAGTAATATGCAGGAATATTTTATACATGATACACAAATAACCCTGAACACAAAAGACTATACTCTGTATTCTTTAGACTGAATGTTTATGTTCCCCGTCAAATTTATATGTTGAAACCTAAATCCGAATGTGATGGTATTTAGAAGTGAGGCCTTGGGGAAGGGATTAGGTAATAGGGTAGAAACCTCATGAATGTGATTGGTGCCCTTATAAAAGGACTTCCTTGCCCCTTCTACCATGTGAAGGCACAGCAAAAAGATGGCCACCTATGAACAAGGAAGTGGGCTCTCACCAGACATGGAATCTGTCAGTGTTTTGATCTTAGACGTCATAATCTCTCAAACTGTGAGAGATAAATTTGTTTATAAGCCACCCAGTCTGTGGTATTTTGTTATAACAGTCTGAACAGAGTGAGATACTATATGATTTCATGTAAGTAATGTTGTGGAAAGGCCAGAGTATAGGAATAGAAATCATAGCACTGCTGGGCTGCTGCTGGGAGTAGTGGTAGACTGCAAAGGGGAATGAGTAAACTTTTTGGAGTGATGGTAATACTCTATATTTTGATTATGGTGGTGGTAACACAACTCCATATGCTTGTCATCAAACTCTATACCTAAAAAAGATTAGCGAGTTAATGTTAGTTTATGTAAATTGCACCTCAATAAGCCTGACACTTAGAAAAAGTTCCTTTGAAGGTATATACCTACCATTACATAGAGATGCAAACATGTGTATAGGTGTTTATATGTAACTTCTGCTAAAATGTTTTCTTCTTTAGTTTCTTTACTTTGGCTTCTGGACGTTATTGTTTATGATGAAAATTAATTTTTGTCCTCAGATTATCTCCTAATATGTAATATGTACATGAGTTTTTTCCCCTCCTATAACGGCTTTTGAGATTTTTCTCTTAAACTGTATTTTTCAATAGTCTGAGAGTTATTGTTGTTACAAATCACACAAAAATGTAGTGGCTTAAAACAAGTTATTATTTGTCACCAGGCTGTGAGTTGACTGCACATTTTTCTGCTAGTTACACCTAAATTCACCCATGTAGCTCTATTCAGGAGGCGAGATGGTTGGAAGCTAAGCTCATCTGGGACAGCTGAGATGGTTGCATCATTCTCTCCACATGGTATTTTATTCCAGGCTCTTAATGTCGTGGAAGTCTCTATGTAGAATCCAAGAGGGCCTAAGTAATAACCTAAGTGTCCCTTTAGGTCTATTCTCACATTCAGGCCCAGACTTAAAATACAGACTAACATAATTACTGCTGCATTTTTTTAGGCAAAGCAAGAAGCAAAACCAACTTATATTGAAGAGGTATAGAAATAGGTCTGCACCTGTGTGTGAGAAGAGTGGGAAAGTGACACACAAAGAGGTGTACCTACTGGATTGGCAGTAATTTCTGGCCATTAGGTAACTTTTCATAAGTAGTGTTCAATCTGCTTTTAAGCTATCCAGTGAGGGTTTATGTCAGATATTTTAAGCTCTAGAATTTTAATCTTGCAATTTCAATTTCTCTGCCAAAATACTGTCTTCATATATTCATATTTTCCTATAAATTTTTAAATAGATTTGAAATAGTTGACACAAAAGTCCTTGGCTATAGATCAGTTTTTACTGACTGTTTTTCCTTGATTATGGGTCACGTTTTTTTACTTCTTTCTGTGTCTCATAAGTTCTTTTTACATAGTGAATATGTACATTATACAAGAGTAGAGACTAAATGACAATTTTTTGTTACGTCCTTTATTCATTAAGTGGTTAGGGTGTGGGCTAATTATTTGGATTCTTCCTATGGCCCATTTGAGCTGAGGAGAGCAGTAACTTTAACTAGATCGAGTTAATCTCTGCATACCCTCACGGCCTCTTTGATACGGTCAGTAGACAAGTTGGACTGTAATATTGGGCGTTGTTCATTGTCACCTTTATATTCAAATCTGGCAAGGCCCTGGAATCCAGTTTCTATGAGAATGTGTAGGACTGTGCAATTTTTTTTCTGCTTTGTAGCCCTTCATCCACTTGTGCTTCTGGGGCGGGGAGAGTTATTTGGTCAAGTAATTTTTCATTTTGGGCTCTTGCAGATTCCAATCCATACTGCCAACCTATAGTGCCATCCAAGCTTTATTTATTCCTGCAAAATCACCTGGGCTACAGCAGGCCTGTTTCCTCATTGTTTCTGCCTTTATCAGATGCCTTCCCCAAGTATGGGAGCTGCTTGTCTCTGCTCACGTAAAAATTCGTATTTTCTTTCTAGAATTCAGCTCATTAGCGTTTCTTTGCTTTTACAGCTCTTTGAATCCCTATAGAAAAATGTAACTTCTTTGATCTGGGTTTATCTTGTTACCACAAGAGGGATGTCCTTCTCTATCATAATTGGTCATGACAGTCAATATTGGTTAGGGGGTTTTGACATGACTTTATGAGTAGAAATAGCTATTAAACTAAAGAGTTATTTATATCCTGGAGGCTCTCTAGTTTGAATGTTAGTGATTATTGAATTTCTTTTAATTCCTATAGTTTTATGCTATAGCATGTCAGGGTGAAGTTAGCAAGGTGGTGTTTTTGCTGCAGTAAAGATTATTCTTTTATATGGCCTGTGGGCCCCAAAAACGATTTGAGAAAGTAAAAGGAAAATGGAGAAAAAGGAAAGTAAAAATTAGGAATAATTACAGCTGAATTGTAAAGGAACTAACACTACTTTTTAGTGAAAATTCCAGGCTTATAAATTTAGAAGAATTTAGGCTACAGCTATGTATTAGGCTCAGTGGTCCTTAAAATACTCAGGTTTCTTGCCCTTGTCGGTGGGTGGTAACTCTGGAAGATTTTCTTACCGAGTAGATAAGAATAGTCTTTATTTGCTCACCTAACACAAACACCTGGCTGAAGGCTCCCATAATTTTGAATAAAAATGACCAAAATGGACTAAAGCATCTTAAAGATTTGCGCTATATATTATGTAGGTAGTTAATCTCTGACGACAGATTTAAATTTATTTCCATTTTTAAGATTGTAAGAATCAAAATTTTCTCTTAATTAAAACCATGCCACTTGGGGCCTCAGCTATATTTGGGTTATATTTTCAGTCGATACTCTGCCTTTGTGATACACAGTTGATAACAAATGACTTAGAATTCCCTTTCTACCCTTTTCCTTAAGAGAAAGCCTCCTATACTCCTTTACCTATGGACAACTTAATTTTCGATTTAGGAACTTAATCCCTTGATTTTGAAGCTTGCTTCATTTGAAAATGTTGCCCTCACAGAACGTTAGTGAGCTATTTATACTTCAGGGGAAGGACTGTCTTTTATACTGGCGATGTAGAACAGAGTTAAAGGGATACCATAAATGGGGCTACGCAATGCAGGAGAAAAGAGGAAAAATAAGGATGCCAGGAAACAAGATACGAAATGTTGCCAGTTTCGCAGCTTAGCTAAGAGCTGGTTATCTTGCCAACAGTGTACATTCTGGCTCCAAGACACTGAAACCTCGTTATGATTTTTATCATTTTGTAAAGTTAGAAGGGCATGTCAGGTCACAGAGGAAGGGGGAGGGCAGGGAATGGGTAGAACAGGGAAGGAAATTTTCCATGGGGACAAGTTTGACCTCTTATTTTGCGAGGGAAGAAAAGGAACTTTTTGAGCCAATAATAACAAATAACAACAATTGCATGCATAGTAATTACTGTAATTTGAATATTTATGTGCCAGGCACTGTGCTAAGCACCATGCTTCCTGCCACAGCATTGAAGTCTGACTGTTTAAAATGTATAAATATGTGTTTCTCCACTAGAGAATCTGAGTTAAAACGATACGCCTCCCACGGTTGCATTTCCTCGGCCTTATTTTTTTTTTCTTTTTAAAGTTTACTTAAACTTGCTATGTTGTATGACTCTTTGTAAACTGCCTTAAACCTTTTTTTGGAACAAGACAAGATAAAAATAAATAAAATAACCTATATACGAACTAGGAAAGTTACAGATGCATGGATATTTCAGACTCCTGCTATTCTTTCCAGTTCCATTTCCCAGCTCTAACTGAAGCTCGCCTGCATAACTCTTTTGATCACTTAGGGAGTGGAGTTTTTCGGTGTGGCCTTTAGGTCACATTTCTCACACTCACTCAAATCTTGAATCATCAACTGCTGCCCTCCTCTGAAATGTTCTTTTGGTTATTACTCGTTACTTTTTGATCTGTAATGTCTCTTTTTATTTTAAAATCCTATGATTCTCTGAGACTCTCCTGCCATTGCTATTAATCCTTGGTGGGCAGCTTCTTCTAAATACTCTCTTAGAAGATACCTAGGAGGGTGACCTAGGCAGATGAGAATGAAAGGTAAAATCAAAGCTTTAAGTCCGGAATACCTTCTTTTAATTCTGTATCCCGTCTTTTTCAAGGACTCCCTTTAAATACTGTAATCGCCTTGGATTCCTATTTATGCTCATCATATGTTTTATAAAACACAAGACACACGCCCATTGGTTTTCACTCCTAAAATTAGTTGGTAGAAGGAGGCTGTGAGTCACTAAGAAGGAAAGAACATTTCTCATGGGGGCACAAAACGTTAGCTATTATATAAATCGTAGATGCATAGAAAGTAGAAATAATTGAGCCAAATCTCTGTATTTTACAGGTAAGTAAACTGAGGCTCATCACCCTCAGATGACTCAAAGCTGTCAGAAACTTGGGACGTGCCTTTGCTGGGAGTCTCTCCCTTTTGCAGTCCATGGCCTTAGGTGAGCCATCCTCTTTCACAGTCAGATCACCAGAGGCAGCCTCCTGGAACAGTTCAGGAGTCATAAAATTAGTGAGAAAAGAGTTTGTGATGTGGTTTCCAGTGAAGATAAGTTCTGTAGAAGTACAAAACATCATTATTGTGACTTGAGGTACCTGATAGCGCATATGACTGCTCACAAATGAAACCTAAAAATACTCCAGCATGTGGGATGAAACGTCGTAGGTGTCTGTGACTATAAACGCAGAACCAGAAATAGAGCTGGGGGTACATGGTGTTGCTTAGAAATATAAATGAAAATGGGATGAAAATGGAGTTCTTTAGCAGAGGAAAAGTTGTTTACTGGAAATGAAGACACACTGGTGGCTGTTTTTCCAACTTTATATATAGTCATGAAAATGAACGTTGTTCTTTGAATTTGTGGGTTTATTGTTGTCGTTAGTAACATCAGAAAAAATATTTTTTTATGATTTTTTTCTGAGGGGGAATGTTTGTAGATGGAGTTAGCCACAGGCACTGTGGAGATGTTAAGAGGTTATTTCCTTTTTAATGAATACAGCATCTAGTGCAAAACAGAACCAAAACATTAACACAAATGACTAGGACTCTCAGTGGCTTGAGGAAACACATCTCAACCTGAAGGAACGTGTTGTTTCAAAAATCTTTGTGCTGGTTTTATGAAAATGTTTTTCTTTCAATTTTGTGGGGTAAACATGATCTTGTAAATTTTACAAGTGAGAAAGCTGAGGCTGAGACAGATTGATTTCTGAAAGTCACATAGACTTAGCGGGCAGAATCGGGATTCTAATGGAAGTTTGTGTGTACAGAGTTTTGACTTTTTACCCTCCAATAAATCACCCAAAGAGGAGCCTCCCAGGTGCTGGAGTCTGGGACGTGGTGACTGATGACTCTGTACGCACTAGGGAAGCTTCCTATAGTAGTTCTTGAATTGAGCTTAAACTGCAGTGAAGAGGGGAGAAGATTTTTTAAAGACAAAAGTTGTGTTTGAAAAGAGAGATAGCATGGGGAGAAATGCCAGATATAGGTGATGGGGAGGAAGGCAGCAAATCACACTGCTATGTGTGTACCTATGCAACAATCTTGCATGTTCTTCACATGTACCCCCAAACCTAAAGTGCAATAAAAAAAAAGAAATACAATGTGGGCCACAAATATAATTTTGACTTTTCTAGTAGCCACATTAAAATAGTAAAAAGAAAAAAAAAAAAAAAAAAGAAAAGGTATTATCTCAACGTCTTACTGAAATTCTTTATTGTTATAGAAGTTTTCAAAAGTTACCTAGACTGTAAGCACCTTGGATGCAAGAATCTCATTTTAATGGTTTCACAATGCTTATAAAGTGTTCTACTAGATGCTTAATGGATTTTCGTTGATGTAACTTGAGCTGTTACTCAAAAGTTTAGGGAAAAGATGAATAGGAGAATTTGCAGTGACCAATCTTAAGTCAGGAAATGAGTTGAACATAGAGTAAAAGTGATAGGAATAGCCTTCCATGATCCAGTTTGATTTGATGTGTCAGTTTTAAAAAGGCACATGTTAAAAGTAATTAAAAAAAACCCAGGAAAGAACAAGGTATTCCACTGTGAAAGGGCATCCCTTTGACATTGAAGACAATAACCGTTGACAAACCATGAATGATGTTGTTTATTCACTGGAAACTGGCTCAGGATTCTAACTTTCTATATGGGTTAGAGATGGACTGATGAAAACATTTGTTTATTCATTTAATGACACCTGACTGTAAGGCATTGGAGCTATGGAAAGGAGCAAGATACACCCCCCCCCCCACCAAGGTACATGTCTTATGAACAGGTACACATAAACAATGTCAGGTGTTCAGGTGGTATTATAACTATATAGGACATAAAATTACTTCAGATGTTCCAAAAAACCCACGGACACTCTTGGTGTTGGCCTGAGAGACCTTTGAACTTGGTCATTGATAATTCCTCCTTTTCTTTGGAAAATTGAAACTGTTGTTCCCAAAGTGTGGATGTTAATGCTCTGAAAACTCCATGCCAGGAAACAATGAAAATTTGATGCTTTATGGGGAAGGAACCAAAAGACATTGTGTAGTGCCATATTTTAAAATTATCTAAAATGATTTTCTCTCTGCTTAGAAATTATATGTACTTATGACATTAATGTTTCCAGTACAAAATGGTGGTAGTGTGGGGAATTCCTCTCAATGCCTTGTATGAGAAAACAAAACCTAAAATTAGCTGTCAACTTTCTCTATATTTTCTGCCCAAGTGTAAGTAATCAAAAGAGATCGGAAAGCCTATCCCCTTTGAAATAGACACTAAATTGAGCCCTTGAATATTGTCCTTGGGGAAATTTTTCTTGTTTCTGCTGGTATACAATTTATTTTTGATGAACTTGAATTATAAGAGCTAAAACTGTAAGCTGGAATACAATTCTTTATTTTATTTTATTTTATTTTATTTTTTTTGAGACAGAGTCTCACTCAGTCACCAGGTGCCAGGCTGGAGTGCAGTGGCGTGACCTCGGCTCACTGCAACCTCCGCCGCCCGGGTTTAAGCAATTCTCCCGCCTCAGCCTCCCGAGTAGCTGGGACTACAGGCGCGCCACCACGCCCAGCTAATTTTTTTGTATTTTTAGTAGAGACGGGGTTTCACCATGCTGACCAGGATGGTCTTGATCTCTTGACCGCGTGATCCGTCCGCCTCGGCCTCCCAAAGTGCTGGGATTACAGGCATGAGCCACCGCGCCCGGCCGGAATCCAATTCTTATATGAACTTGAATCATAGGAACGTTGACAGGGAATATGGGTCATGCTGACCCCTTGAACATCTAAAGGGCCTAACAACACCTGGAGAAATTGATCAAGATCAGATCCATAGGACTGTGAGTAGACTCAGAGAATTCTTACTAGTTGTATTTCCTTGGGTAGTATGAGAGGTTTAATTGTACATATAAGAAATATATGTTGGTATCTACTGTGTGTCAAAAAATGTGTGAGGCATTGGGAAAATAGGACTGAACAAGGACCCCTGTGGTCTTTGAGGCCATGGAGATTCTAGGAGCAGGGAATGAATGTAATTAGGCTTCTAGAGATAAATGTCATTAAAACATAGGTTTTTCAGAGCAAGTTTGTTCTCTTCTAACTTATTTGCATCTGAATAATTTAAGCTGATTCATCAAAGTTTGACAAGGGCACTAGGAATCTTGCAAGATAGAAGTTATTTCAGAATGCATCAGGCTTTAATAAAGCATGGCTTTCTATGTAAGCATGATAAAAAAATAATGCGGTCAGGAAGGCAATAATACAGACAATGAAACCTTGAGATTCTATCAAGATTCTTTGTCTCAAGCAAATTCTCTTACAATAAGCAAAACAACATGAGCAAATTTGAGGGAGAATGAGTTCACCTAATCGTCTATAGTTACATAATTAAAATTCATATGCATGAAAAATCTCTACATTATTAGAAAGATTGAAGAGCTATAAGTATTCAGAGGATGAATTGTTTTATTCTGGGTGGTTTTGCAGACTGTTTTCCCCTCTTCAATGGCAAGCTCTTCAGGAGAAGGGTCCAAAAAACAGAATGAAATAACTATACATTAAAAACATGGGAAGACCATGCATTTTGTGATGTAAGATAGAAAAAAACTCCTCTCAAACCAGAAGGAAGCTGAATCCTTTGTCTAGAGATACATATTAAATATATTCAATTAAGTTAAAATCAATCAGGCCCTTCTAAATAAATTTATTTCAAAAGGAATTAGAATTTCAGTGTATTTTGGCTGATGGAAAAAATGATTCTAACAAAACTAGCATGCAATTAATTTTAAAAATCCAAAATATTTCTTACCTGATTTTGTGTGTATTTTGATGTTTATATTAAAGATAAAGTGTAAAGCTTTCACTGATAAACAGAATTTCCATCATTCAAGGACATGCTTAAGGCTTGCAGAATAGCACATTAAACTTTCGTGATGTGTCCCCTGCCATTTAGGACTATTAATGGTTAAAAGCTACTGTATCACCAGATTTATTAGATGCCTTTGTCTTAGTAGTCCCTTTCGTCCCCATAATCAAATTTAGAACATCAAATTGGACGTCATTATGGTATGTTTTCATGTCAGATTCCGCTTACTCTTTTGTGTGGCTTAAGGCCAAGTAACCGGTTACTGATTTTTCACATATAAAATGTTTTTCTCTCAGTGCATATGGCACCTGCATAATCTGCTCGCCTGTCACTTCTCCTTTTTTGTAATGAATGTTAGGAAATACCTTAAACCAATCTATAGCATTCTCAGTTTCATCCTGTGTTTTCCTCTGACAAAGCCCATGATGAAAACACCAGAAAGAGATGGGACCAAAGTAAATGGCCACCAGACTTGGTCATTATTACTGTCACTTCTAGCAGCAGATGAGAACAAGAACATTTTGGGGCATTTGTTCTCATCTGCTGTCAGAAAGAGGGACTCGTTTTCTGAGGCCCTTTGTTTTCCAACTTACATTATTGACTGAAAATGACTAATGTGAACTTTCCCATTGTAAGATGTGTATTTGTACTCATAAAATCCCATAAAAGTATCCTCCTTACTAGTTCATCTCCTGTCTCCATTATGTCTCTAAATTGCCACAGAGTTTAAATCATCAGTTTTCTGGACCCAGGTTTTTAACTGGAGCTCTTAAATGCCCCCGTTGGCTTTCATACAGTTCAGTGCATCCTGGTAGTTTTGGGGATTCATGACCCATAGCTACTCCAGGAGTTGGTGTTAAAAGAATTTCATAGTGCTCTTTGAATTCATAACCAGTATCTGAGCTTTTCAAATAGTTAATTTCCTTTGGATAACCTTCTACTTTCTTAGAATCACCATTTATCTTATTAATGGCAGTCGGGAAAGAAATTGTTTCCTTTTCTGAACTGAGCTGCAGTCTGAGCAAGATGGTTAAGAAAGTACCAGGTTTTAAACATGAAATTTACCCCTCCTTTTCATAAGAAGGCCTGGAAAAGCAACAAGAAACAGCTCTGCTGGGAGTGCGTCCATTGCTTCTGCAGTCCCAATATTGGTTGACCCTTTGACATCTGACTATTTCTATAGCTCTGAGTCTCTGTTTTCCAGCATCACTCTCTGTTATCCTGACAGCTACGTCACCTGCACTGAAAAAGGCAAAGGCTAAAAATTGGTCTTTTCTCTCTAGTTGGTTCAGGATTTTCACCTGTATTGCCACGACAGATACAGAGCTACGAAACTCTGAAACTTCATTAATTTTCTTTGTTTTTGCTTTTTTAAAAAGTAACGGTGCAACAGTGACTGATTCAGAGCCAAATTTAAAACTGGCTCCACAAATTTCTTTGTAGAATCAAACTCGTCTAGTCATTTGGCTTTCGCTCTTAGTGAAGGGGTACAGAAGATTCATGGTACCGTTTTCTTTCCCAATGACATTAACATAAATCCAGGTAGAAATTGAGTTTTTAGTCTTAGCCCTGCACTTAGAAGTGGAGTACAGTTTCTCCTTTACTTGGAAGCACTGTTTATATTTTATAGCTCATTAGAAATTTTTAGGTGTTTCAGTTCATCATTGTGATATAAGGGATCACTCTCTAAATTCCCCTTTCATCAAGTGAGATGGTATCCGCTCTTCTGGCTGTACGTAAAGCACTGCTGTGCCTGTATTGCTTGTCTGGGTGGCTTTTCAGAGTGTCAGGTTTCTTTAATGGGCCAAGAGCCGGGGTTTCATCTTGGAATAATCATGAATCTTTATACACTCAATATTCTTACCTACTTAGTAATACTCTGAGGACTGTGGTTTGGGGGTAATTTTCCTATTTTTCAAGTCGATTTTTACTACAGACTTTCAAACAGCAGGATTCGGTTTGGAGACCCTGATCTAAGCATTACTTACGGAATATTTTGTATCTGTATCCTCCAAATAGGCAGAGCTTTGGCACTTAATGTGCAACCTTAGGATACTTTCCACAGAAGGACTTTGTTGACTCTCTTTGGTTTTAGCTCGGTGTTATTCTCTCAGTTTTGCCAGCTTTTGTCATAATCCTTGGCTGTCTATGGAAATCTTCCTTCAAAAATCAAAGCATTTATATCTTCTTTTCAGGAAGCCCATATTTCAGAGTGGGTATTTCACAAACAGAGCAAACCAGAGCTTACACATCATACTTAGGGTATAGGATTTGTTTGGGGACTCAGGTAGGAGAGCAAGGAAATGAATAGGCAGGCCAGGTCATGATGAATTATTTACCAGTGCATAATTTTCAGGCAGCATACTTTTCAGGGGGATCTTATTAGAAATACATACTGAGTTTCAGTCATGGCTACTAGACGGTGTTTGAGGTTACAGCTAGAGGGCTATAGCTGTTGGAACAATGCTACACCATACCACCTGATTACTGGGTAAAAGTCATCTCTTCTGTTCGTGGATTTCCTTAAACAGATTCCCTTTCACAGAAGCCCATAATAAGATAGAGGCTTGCCATTTAAAGTGTGCCTGAGGACCAGCAGCATCAGTATCACTTGCAAACTTAATAGAAAAGTATACTCCAAGACTTACTCTGGATGTACTCAAGCAGTATTTGTATGTCAATAATAAAGTCCAAGCAGCACTGGTAGAGAGCAAGCCATCGTATGTTCTCCAGGAATACTTACAGACAACAAAACATTGTTTCAGCTAGGATGGGCACTTACTTTATTTAGCAGCTGGAAGCATTTCAGGGATTCCATTTTTCTTTTTTTTTTTTAATTTTCGTTTACACCATGTGCCTGGAAATGACCTGTTTCACAGGCTTACAGTCAGGCCGCGTCAGTGGTCAATAGGGCAGACCCACCTGCAGGTGGCCTACTCAAGCCCTGTCATGATACCTGCAGCTTTTACAGTCCCATGAATGATCTCCTTGGGTTAAAATAGAGCATGGCTGAGGTGGATTCTGTATAATTTCTCCTAAAAACTGTAACTGGTTCGCCTATGTTAGGCATTTGATTTATTTGGTTAAAACGTCTGGGGTAGCTTCACAAATGATTTCTGCTTGGGGGATTTCCCAAGGTGGATGCTGGTGTACTGTGGCACTGCAGTAGACTTTGTCTGCTCTTGAAGGGCCTGCAGGTCAGTCTGAAAGCAAGCCCAAAGGCCCTAGAACTGCAGGGCCACCTGGGATCTGGCTTAAACTGGGGTCCTGATGTGACACTCACTCTGGTCAAGCTGTAGGCTGTCTAGGGAAAGCTGGCCTGGAGATGAATAAACCCTTCTTGAGCATTAACTTTTAAAAGGAATTTTTCTTCCTGCCCACAAATAAGGAATAGCAATCAGAATAGTAGCTTACATGTTAGGTTTCTGGTTTAATGCTACATGTCCTAAGAAATTGGGTGAGTCATTTGGCCTCTCTGGGTCTCAATATCTTTTTTCATTTAATGAAAGAGTACAGCACTATTATTTTTTCAAGCTGTGAAATTCTGTGAGTCCAGTGCACCTTTGGGATATACTACATGGAGACTTCAAAATTTGTAGCTGTGCCTCTACTTGAATTAAAATTTAAAAAAAGATCCCATCCTTCAAGTTGCTGGAGGCATGCATAGATTTTCACATGAATTGTGTTAAACTGATCTGTAGAGGACCTTGCCTTTACAAAGGTGTTTAGGGAGGGTCTGACTGATGCAAGCATGATACCAGAGGACTTTTGAAGTGTCAAGAAGTAAGCAAGGTATACAATTAAGAAAGAAAATGCACAAAGGATGGGAGAGAGCATGGGTACTGACTCTAGTGCAATAGTCTTTCCAGAAATAATTTAAGACATGGTGTGAAAAGGAATGGAAAAGTTTGGGACCCAAAGGATCATGTCTCTGGCACAACGGGAAAGCTGTGAAGAGTTGAATTGTCTTGTGTGACAGTAAGATTAAGGTTGCCTACTTCCAATGAAATCAGAATCTTTACAGTGTGTGATCAATGCTCTAGAAGTGTTGAAACAATGCTGATTGCAGTCTGTCTTTAAGAAGGGTTTCAGGTAAGGTGCACCAGTCTTTGAGAAGAAATTTTCAAGTAGTCAATCTTGGTTTACCTCTGTGTGGAGAAAGACTGGAGTAGGAAGGAAGAGAAGAAGAGAACCATCTGTTAGTCTAGTTCCTTCCTCTATTTTCTACAATAAAATACCCACTACAGACAACACAGAGCCTGGAGGAAGACAGCTGGTATATGAAGGCTGGGTAGTGCTTATCAGAAGGAAAACACAGTGTACTGTAGGATCAGAACATCTTAGATTTAGCTTTAGAATGTGATGATACTGTTAAGAGATTCAAGGTCATTAGTAGGACATGGAAGTCAAAACAACAAGGATATGCTACATTTTACCCATTGTGTAGGCAAACAGTAGAGTCATACGACACCTAGTGCCAGAGGTGGTGTTGGATACTCAGGAAAACAAGGATATGCTACATTTTACCCATTGTGTAGGCAAACAGTAGAGTCATACAACACCTAGTGCCACAGGTGGTGTTGGATACTCAGGAAATGTTGTGCAGCACAAGTGGTAGTGATGAATGGCGAAGCCATTCTGGAAAGCAATCTGGCGGCAAGTCTTGACACAACGACTGCAGCTGTGTTTTGACTGGAGGAGGGTACAGGCGAGGGGCTTTGTATGGCATGGTAACAAGTGGGTTGTGCACCCTGGAGTCAATTAAGGAAAGAAGCAAACCATACTGAATTAGTGGATTCAGGAAACTATCTCTTTCAGCAAAATATTGGGAAGCTCGGGTGACACAAGGAGCGGGGGAAACCATGGAGGGTGAACTAAGAAAACAACTGGAATCCAACCCAATGGAGCAGAGGCTTCCCCTGATGGAACTGTGTGGGCAATAATTGCATATGGCCTCAGTTATATGCTTCTTCCTCCAGTGGGTGATTTCATAATGTGACAAGCCACACGCATATTAAATATTAGAGAAGAGCACTAGCTAGCTCCATTTTTGGAGAAATTGCATGCAGTGAACAAAGAGTGAGGCCACAGGGATAACAATAAAAGGGAGGTGCTCTAAGCAAGCAAGCACAAGCATTTCCTAGGTTTTGCAGTCCTGGTATCTCTTCAGCTATGGTGACTGCAGGCAGTGTGCACAAAGCAAGTGCTGAAGCATTCGCAGCACCTCACCCATTACGTGGTTAACAACACTGAGTAGATGGAAGGCCTTAGGAAGTGGAGGAACTTTGTATCTTGTGTAGCTTGTCTTGGGAAACCAGCAGAAGCCGCCTGCTTTTATTATTATCTGTACCCTGTGCTCTCATGAAGTAGGGTTGGTTCACCTAAAGGGATTAGGGCTGCTAATCCTAATCCCTTTAGACAGGGGAATCAAGAGTTCAGTGACTTAATGATGTAAATCGTATAAGCACAACACAAAAATTTTGGAATTTGGTATTTTGAAATTATTAGAAAACAGCCATTTTTTCCCCAAGTTAACTCATTCATTTTATTTATTTTTATTGCATTTTAGGTTTTGGGGTACATGTGAAGAACATGCAAGATTGTTGCATAGGTACACACATGGCAGTGTGATTTGCTGCCTTCCTCCCCATCACCTATATCTGGCATTTCTCCCCATGCTATCTCTCCCCAACTCCCCCATCCCCTGCTGTCCCTCCCCTATTTCCCCCCAACAGACCCCAGTGTGTGATGCTCCCCTCCCTGTGTCCATGTGTTCTCATTGTTCAACACCCACCTATGAGTGAGAACATGCGGTGTTTGATTTTCTGTTCTTGTGTCAATAAAAAAAGAAAAGAGTGAAAACAGCCATTTTTATCTCTCAAAACTATAGCTATTGGTATTTCTTGCTCTTCTATTTCATTATTTTCCTAAGAAAGCAGTATGCTTTTTTTCACTTAACATTAAATCACCGGTAGCTATTTTTCTAACCATAATGACACCAGTATAAATAGATGCACATTATTCCACAGACTTGATTTTGACATCTAGACCTGCTGCTCTATAAAGGTATGATCTTGGGCAGGTAACCTGTATTCCCAGGACCTGGTTTTCTACATGCGCAAGATGAGAGAAGTGGAGTAGATGAAAGCCTCTCTTTCCACTAATGACCTGTCATAATGCTGGTGAAGCTGAGACTAAAGATCTAGTTCTTTCTTCTTGTTACATTGTGTCAATTCTGTATCATTAAAAAAAGATTACAAAACATGCTGAATTCAAAGATCCCTCCCATTCAGAATTTCTTTAACTTTCCTAATAGGCTGTCCTTCCAGATTCTAGTTAGATGCTTTGCCAGGGAACTTTGAACTTTCTAAAGCAGTCCATTGCTTTGTACGAGAGCTTAAATTGTGAGCATGTACTTTCCTGATTTGGATTTAAACTAGCCTCCGTGTAACCTTTTTCCACTGACCCTGGGTCTGCCCCTTGCAACAGTACAGAGTTAGTCTAACTTACTTTCTACTCAATAGCACTTCAGGTATGTCTTGCCTTCTCTAGGAAAATACCCAATTTCCCTGGAATATTCTTTTACAAATACATCTAAATCTCCTGAGTATACAGAATTTATTCTTTACATGCTTTCTGGCTTCTTCTTTATCCTCTAAAACTGTGATACCCAGCAGAGAACACAGTATATGGTCTTGACCAGCACAAGATATGTTGAAATAATAATCTCTATTCTTCATATGGACATCACTATTAACCAGTTCACATCAATTCTTTTCAGCAGTCAGATTATTCTGTTGGCTTATACAAAGGCTTCAGTCAAACTTTCTTGGGTCTGTCTCTCTCCCTCTTAATACATAAACAACTATATATAGTTCTTTTTAGTGAAAGAAAGTTAGACTTATTACTGCTAAATTTCTTGCTGCTGTTTTGGTCACTGCTTCTCGCATAATGAGGAAGACTTTTTGAATATGGATTCTGCTTCCAGCTGTGTCATCTGCAAACTAAAAAGCCATCTGAATCTTCATCTAAATTGCTTGAAAGTGGTAATCAAATAAAAACAGACACACAGATCCACAGAACAGGATAGATAACCTGTTCCTATCTTGAAGAATTCTTGGCTAGGTCCCCAAAAGCCATTGAAACAAAAAAAATTGACAAGTGGGACCTAATTAAAGAGCTTTTGCACAGCAAATGAAACTACCAGCAGAACAGACAACCTACAGAATGGGGGAAACCACTATTAGAGTATGCATCCAACAAAGGTCTAATAACCAGAATCAATAGCTTAAATCATCAAGCAAGAAACCAAATAACTCCATTAAAAAAAGGGCAAATGACATGAACAGACACTTCTAAAAAATGACATACAGGCAGCCAACAAACATGTGAAAAATGCTCATCACTAATCAGGGAAATGCAAATTAAAATCACAATGAAGTACCATTTCACATCAATCATAATGGCTAGTATTAATAAAGTGAAAACAGAACAGATGCTGAAAAGACTGCAGAGAGAAAGGAACACTTTTATACTGTTGGCGGGAATGTAAATTGGTTCAGCCACTGGGGAAAGCAGTTTAGGGATTTGTCAAAGAACTTAAAATAGAGCTACCATTTGACCCAGCAATCCCATTACTGGGTATATACCCAAAAGAAAGGAAATTGTTTTACTGAAAAGACACACGCGCTCATAGGTTCACTGCCATGTTATTCACAATAGCAAAGTCATGGAATCAACCTAGGTGCCTGCCAATAGTTGAATGTATTAAGAAAATATTGTACATATCCATCATGGAATACTATGCAGCCATAAACAATGAATTCACATCCTTTGCAGCAATATGGACGCTGCTGGAGACCATCATCTTAAGTGAATTAATGAAGTAACAGAAAACCAAATACTGCATATTATCACTCGTAAGTGGTAGCCAAAAATGGAGTAGACATGGACCAAAAAAATGGGAAAAGTTCACAGCAGGGGACTATTAGGGGAGAAAAGAAGTGGAGAAAAGGCTGAAAAACTACCTGTGGGGTACCTCCTATGGGCTATGCTTACTACATGGGTGATGAGATTTATTCGTACCCTAAACCTCAGCATCATACAATATACCATATAACAACCTACACATGTACTCCTTGAATTAAAGTAAAAATTGAAAGATAAAAGGTGACCAAGGCAGGACCTAAAGATAGAACCTTGTGATTCTCTCTTCATCAGAGGGGCAAATGACACTGTGAGAGGATTTCCTGGGTGGCATTTCCCTATTGAAAGTGGTAAAGGAGTCCTAAAAGGCTGAATTTAAAGCCAGGGATCTCCAGGTTGCTGATGGCTACTTCCATGAAAAGACAATGCCTCATGCCTGTAATCCCAGTACTTTGGGAGGCCAAGGTGGGCAGATCACCTGGTCGGGAGTTAGAGACCAGGCTGACCAGCATGGAGAAGTTCCATCTCTACTAAAAATACAAAATTACCAAGGCATCAGGGCCCATGCCTGTAATCCCAGCTACTCCTGAGGCTGAAGCAGGAGAATCGTTTGAACCTGGGAGGTGGAGGTTGCAGTGAGCCAAGATTGTGCCATTGCACTCTAGCCTGGGCAACAAGAATGAAACCCTGTCTCAAAGAAATTCCATTTGGTTAGAGGGGAAAAAAAATATAAAGAATAAAAACCAAGTCAAGAAAGCCTGGCTTAAACAGTGGATAGTTTCTCTCCCAGTCTATCTAGGTGTGGGTGCCAATAATGCAGAAAATCAAAAGGAGAAATTTTTGCCTAAAACTTGAAGGGAAACATAAGCCAGGAAATGGATCTAACTCTCTGAAGTTATCTAGAGTCCCTTGCTTAGTAGAAGCTGGACCTGAAAAGATACTGTTTCATAAGGGCACTCAGATCTTTCTCGGAGGTGGACGTTTTTTTGCTTTTCTGCGCAGGGTTTCTGAAACATTTCTTCAGAGAGTTATTATCTCTTGTGAAAGGAAAAGACCCACGATAACCTATGGATGGTAGAGCTGTGATACCTCAGGATGAAAATCACCTTACCTGGAGTGTTTGGGAAGGGATTCACATTGATTGTATACAACCTGTTAATTTCCATGTATTTCTATACTAACTACTAAATTTAGTTCTGCCTGCTGGAGAAATGGGGTCTTCATGCAGAGTAGAAACATGTGGGTGAATGTTTTATTTTGAGAAAAATTCACAAGAGCTGGGAAGATTAAAGGATATATGGATACTACCTCTAAAAGGAGTAAGATACCTTTAGAATGCAAGTTTCATGAATGGTTAGTTAGTCCCCTAATTTTGGCAGTAAAAATAAATGAAGGACGTGTGTGTGTGTGTGTGTTTTGTTTTGAACAAGAAGTTCAGTGAGAGGATTGAGAACAGTATGTATTACTCTGTAGCCAGTTTTGGGATAAAGGAATCTTAACATTTGAGAATGACAGTGTTGGAAAGCAGAGTAAAGCTGGCTGACCACCTGTGACTTTATGGAACAAATAATGGGGATTCTTCATATGAAGGAATGTCTGGGGGTTTAGAAGTACTTAAAAACATTGGAGATGACTTAGCTTTAAAAAAATGCCTTACAATGCCTACATCATTAGCTACTTGGGAGGCTGAGGCAGGAGGATTTCTTGCACTCAGGAGTTCAAGGCTGCATTGCAGCATGGGCGACAGACCCCATCTCTTAGGAAATTCCTTATACTTTATAGAATCTCAGATTTTAGAGAACATTTACTTAATATTTTATAAATGAGAGAATTGTGGCCTAGACAGATTAAGAAACATTGTCAAGGTCATACTGTTGGCCAGGGGCAGAACTTGGCTAGAGCCCAGGTCTTCCAGTTCCAGGCTGGTCCTGTTCATTCTCACTGCACGCTACCACACCATTTTCAACCTCCTCTTCTCTGTTCCCTGCCGATAGTTCCCCTTCAGCTATAGTCACAGAAGAACAAAAAATACAATGGAATCTTACTTGCTAGTGGGTGGCATCCTATGTAGGTCTCAGCCCATGGTTCATCACCCTCACTTCATTCTGCTCAACTCCCATGCCTGCCAGCCCTTATCCTGGGCCTCCACTTAGATGAGACTTGTCTTGAATGACTAGAAATTCAGTATAAAATCTTTAAATTCTAAGGACTACCCAATTCCTTTCTTAAAATGTTGAGAAAAAATTCCTAGTTTTTGAAACATGTAGCTGCCTAGTCTTTGGAAAATGACATCTGTAACACCACTGTAGTTGTGGGGGCAGAAACACGTTACAATTGAGGACTATGGGTTATTCTAGAATGAATACTGAATGGGTGGAGGGCCAAGGGAAAAACTTGCATATTAACTAATATTTGATTAACTTTATTGTATAACAGATCGCTTACATAATAAGGTACCTCATGTATTTTGCATTTTTTTTTTCAAATTAAATGAAGTCTCAGGGCTGCTTGTGCTGCAGATAGTTTTTGACCTTCTGTCACTCATACTTCGGGCTATGTGATTGTCATTGTATTTCAGGACTGGTTCTGTCAGTATGCAGACACTAGAAAGAGAACATTTTGAAAAATATTCTGTCACTGATGCTCCGTAGTGAAGACTTAATACAGAGGGCCACTGTAAAGTCTAGAACTGCAAGGACAGTTTTTGATTGTCAAATACAAGTCCTTCTTTTTGTAGATGGGGGAAGGGAGATCTACAAAAGAGTTAAATCGCCTCAGATGACTCGTATGCACTCCTATAAGGGAGCCAAGTTTTGCTTTCACCAGCTGAACTTCATGTTTTTATGGTGTTCCCCCGCCCCCACCCCAATTTCTTCTCAATTGTGAGATTGTCTAGGCAGAAAGGACCATGGCCACTTAAGATACAGAGTTCACTAGGGAAAAAGATTTTCTCCCAATCTCTTGGGAGTGCAGTGTGGTGAAAAGGGGAAGGGTTGTTGGGGCAGACTCCTAGTTCTACCACTTTCCGCATGTATGTAATGGAACAAGTTGCTGAAATGTTTTAAAAATTTTATCTTTAATTGACATGAATATGGGATATATAGTGATGTTAAGGTACATTCCACAGTGATAAGATCAGCATAATTAGCATATCCATAATCTCAAACATTTCTCATTTCTCTGTTGTGAATACTCAATATCCTCCTTTCAGCTATAGTCATCCTACATGATATGAAACACTAGAACTTACTCCTCTAATGTGCTTGTAATTTTGTATCCTTTAAGAGATTTCTCCCTTTCTCTCACCTTTTCCCTACCTTCGCAGCCTCTAGTAACCTTTGTTGTACTTTTTCCTTCTACGAGATTAACTTTTCTTAGCTTCCACATGTGAGGGAGAACATGTAGTGTTTAACTTTCTGTGCCTGGCTGATTTCACTTAACATAGTGGCCTCCAGTTCCATCCATGTTGCCACAAATGACAGGATTTCATTCTCTTTTATGGCTGAATAGTAATCCATGGTGTATATACACCACACTTTCTTTATCCATTCATTTGTTGTTGGACTCTTGGATTAACTTCATATCTTGGCTATTGTGAATACCGCTGCAATAAAAATGAGGATACAATTATATCTTTGATAAACTGATTACCTTTCCTTTGGATAAAAGCCTCATAGTGTAAATGCTCAATCACATGGTAGTGCTATTGGTAGTTTTATCAGGAACCTCCATATTATTCTCTGCATTGGCTGTACTAGTTTGAATTTACACCAACAGTGTATAAAATTTCTTTCTTTGCATCCTAACCAGCATGTTATTTATTTATTTTTGATGCTAGTCATCCTCCCTGTGTCCATGTGTTCTCATTGTTCAACACCCGCCTATGAGTGAGACCATGCGGTGTTTGATTTTCTGTTTCTGTGTCAGTTTGCTGAAACTGATGGTTTCCAGATTCATCCATGTCCCTACAAAGGACACAAACTCATTGTTTTTCTATGGCTGCATGGTATTCCATGGTGTATATGTGCCACATTTTCTTTGTCCAGTCTATCATCGATGGGCATTTGGGTTGGTTCCACGTCTTTGCTCTTGTAAACAGTGCCGCAATGAACATAGATGTGCATGTGTCTTTATAATAGAAAGATTTATAATCCTCTGGATATATACCCAGTAATGGGATTGCTGAGTCAAATGGAATTTCTATTTCTAGGTCCTCGAGGAAGCACCACACTGTCATCCACAATGGTTGAACTAATGTACACTCCCAGCAGTGTAAAAGTGTTCCTGTTTCTCCACATACTCTCCAGTGTCTGTTGTCTCTAGATTTTTTAATGAACGCCATTCTAACTGGTGTGAGGTGGTATCTCGGTGTGATTTTGATTTGCATTTCTCTAATGATGAGTGATGATGAGCATTTTTTCATATGTTTGTTAGTCGCATAGATGTCTTATTTTGAAAAGTATCTGTTCATATCCTTCACCCACTTTTTGATGGGGTTGTGTGTTTTTTTCTTGTAAATCTGCTTTAGTTTTTTTGTAGCCCTTTGTCCATTGGGTAGATTGGCAAAACTTTTTCCCCCATTCTTTTGGTTGCTGGTTCACTCTATTGATGGTTTCTTTTGCTGTTTAGAAGCTTTTAAGTTCAATTAGATCCCATTTATCCATTTTGGCTTTTGTTGCCATTGCTTTTGGTGTTTTAGTCATTAAGTTCTTGCCCATGCCTATGTCCTAAATGTTATTGCCTAGGTTTTCTTCTAGAGTTTTTATTGTGTTAGGCCTAATGTTTAAGTCTTTAATCTATCTAGAGTTAAATTTTGTATAAGGTGTAAGGAAGGGATACAGTTTCAGCTTTTTGCATATGGCTAGCTAGTTTTCCCAACACCATTTATTAAATAGGGAATCCTTTCCCCATTGCTTGTTTTTGTCAGATTTGTCAAAGATCAGATGGTTGTAGTTGTGTGACGTTCTTTCTGAGGCCTCTGTTCTGATCCATTGGTCTATATCTCTGTTTTGGTACCAGTACCATGCTGTTTTAATTACGGTAGCCTTGTAATATAGTTTGAAGTCAGGTGGTGTGATGCTTCCAGCTTTGTTTTTTGTTTTATTGGGTTTTTTTTGCTTAGGATTGTCTTGGGTATGTGGGCTGTTTTTTGGTTCCATATGAAGTTTAAGGTGTTTTTTTCCAGTTCTGTGAAGAAGATCATGACCATCTTAATCATTTTAAGTGTACGCTTCAGTGGTATTATATATATTCATAATGTTTTGCAACCATCACCACAGTCCATCTTTATAACTTTTCATCTTCCTAATCTAAAACTATACACATTAATAGCTCCCCAGTTCCCTCTCCCCTAAGTCCTTGGCAACAACATTCTATTTTATCTCTGAATTCGAATATTCAAATTACCTCATATAACTGAAATTATATAGTATCTGTCTTTTTGTAACTGTCTTATTTTATTTAGCGTTGTATTTTCAAGGTTCACCCATGTTGTAGCACATGCCAGAATTCCTTTCCTTTTTAAAGCTGAATAATACTTTATTGAATATATATATCACATTTTGTTTATTCATCCAGCTGTCGATGGGCCCTGGATTACTTACATGTTTTAGCTATTGTGAATAATGCTGCTATAAAAATGAATGTAAAAATAGTGCTTTGTATCTTTCATTTCTTTTACATGTATTAAATAGAAGTTGAATTACTGTATTCTGTGGTAAATCTCTTCATTTTTTGACAATCCGACATAGTGTTTTCTGCAGCAGCTGCACCATTTTACATTTCCACCAACATTGCACAAGGTTTCTGTTATCACCAAATTCTCATCAACACATTTTCTATTTTATTGATAGTTTGCTTCATATTTTGACTATAATCTTTCTGCTTTCTTCTCCCTACAGTTTTTGATTTTAATATTTATGCTATTTGAAAGCTCATCACTAAATTTTAAGTGAGTACTTCTTAAAGATATTTTCTTTAAAAACTTTTTATTTTCAATTTTTGTGGGTACACACTTGAAGGGTATGTGAGATTTTAATACAGGTATGCAACGTGTAATGATAATATCAGGGTAAATGGGGTATCCATCATCTCAAGCGTTTACCCTTTGTGTTATAAACAATACAGTTATAATCTTGTAGTTATTTTAAAATGTACAGTTTATTGACTATAGTGATACTTCTGTGCTATCAAATACTACTTCTTACCCATTTTTTCTAACTTTTTTTTTTGTATCCATTAACCATCCCCACTTTGCTCCTAAACCCCTACTCCCTTTCCAGTCTCTGTAACCATCCTCCTACTCTTTGTCTCAATGAGTTCAGTTGTTACAATTTTTAACTTCCATAAATAAGTGGAAAGTTTGTCTTTCTGTTCCTGCCTTGTTTCACTTAACAGAATGACCTCCAGTTCCCTCTATGGTGTTGCAAATGACAGGATCTCATTCTTTTTTACGGCTCAGTAGTACTCCATTGTATATCTGTCCCATGTTTTCTTTATCCACTCATCTGTTGATGGACACTTAAGTTATTTCCAAATCTTGGCTATTGTGAAGAATGCTGATGAACATGGGAGTGCATATATCTCTTTGTTACGCTGATTTCCTTTCTTTTGTTTGTATACCCAGCAGTGGGATTGCTGGATCTCATGGTACTTTTATTTTTAGTTTTTCAAGGAACATGCAAGCTGTTCTCCATAGTGGTAGTATTAATTTACATACCCACCAACAGTATGTGAGAGTTTTCTTTCCTCCATGTCCTCGTCAGCATTCGTTATTGGCTGTGTTTTGGATAAAAGCCATTTTAACTATGGTCAGATGACATCTCATTGTACTTTTGGATTTCCATTTCTCTGATGATCAGTGATGTTGAGCACCACTTAATATACCTATGTGTCATTTGTCCATCTTCTTTTGAAAGATGTCTATTCAGATCTTTTCACCAGTTTTGGATTGGATTATTAGATTTTTTTCTATAGAGTTGTTTGAGCTTCTTAAATATTCTAATAATCGTTCCTCTGTCAGATGGGTAGTTTGCAAATATTTTCTCCCATTCTGTGGGTTGTCTCTTCATTTTGTTGTTGTTTCCTTTGCTGTGCAGAAGCTTTTTAAACTTGATATGATATCATGTGTCCATTTTTGCTTTGGTTGCCTGTGCTTGTGGGGTATTACTCAAGAAATCCTTGCACAGTCCAGTGTCCCAGAGAGATTGTTTCCTTTGCTGTGCAGGTTTTTAATGTGATGTGATATGATGTGTCCGTTTTTATTTTGGTTGCCTGTGCTTGTAGGGTATTACTCAAGAAATCCTTGCCCGGTCTAATATCCTGGAGAGTTTTCCTGAAAGTTCTCTTTTAGGAGATTGACAGCGTGAGGCCTTATATTTCATTCTTTAGCCCATTTTAATTTGATTCTTGTATATAGTAAGAAATAGAGGTCTAGTTTCATTCTTCTGCATATGGACATCCAGTTTTCCCAGCACTATTTATTGAAGAGACTGTTCTCTTCCCAGTGTATATTGTTGACAACTTTGTCAAAAGTGAGTTCACTGTAGATTTATAGATTCATTCCCAAGTTCTCTATTCTGTTCCATTAGTCTATGTGTCTGCTTTTCTGCCAGTACCAGGGTGTTTTAGTTATTATATTTCTGTAGTATAGTTTGAAGTCAGGTAATGTGATTCCTCCAGTTTTGTTCTTTTTGCTCAGGATAGCTTTGGCTATTTTGGGCCTTTTGCGGCTCCATATAAATTAGAGGATTGTGTTTTCTGTATCTGAAGAATGTGATAGGAATTTTGGTAGGTACTGCATTGAATCTGTAGATTGCTTTGGGTATTACGAACATTTTAACAATATTGATTATTTGAATCTATGAATATGGAATATCCACCTTTGGTGTTCTTTGCAATTTCATTTATCAAGGTGTTAAAGGTTTTATTGTAGACATTATTGATTTATTTGGATAAATTCCTACAATTAAAAAAAGTGTAGCTATTGCAAGAAGGTGAATAAAAAATAATAAAAAGTAATTGAGATTACTTTTGATTTTTTAGACTGTTCACTATTGGCATATAGAAATGCTGCTGATTTGTATATGTTGATTTTTATCCTTCTACTTTACTAAATCTGTCAGTTCTAATTTTTTTTTTTGGTGGAGTCTTTAGGTTTTTCTGAGGATCATATCATCTAAAAACAAGGATAATTTGGCTTCTTCCATTACAATTTGGATGCCCTTTCTTTTTTTCTATTGTCTGTTTGCGCTTGCTAGGACTTCTAGTACTATACTGAATTACAGCGGTGAAATAGGAATCTTCATCATGTTCCAAATCTTAGAGGCAGGCTTTCCATTTTTCTCCATTTCTCCAGCTAGTATTATAGTAGCTGAGGGTTTGTTGTATATGGCTTTTATTTTGTTAGCTATCCTCTGTTATTTTGAGGGCTTCTATCATGATGGTATCTTTTTCCTTCTCTGACTTTGAGTATTCTCTCTTTGTTTCTTAGTCTGGTAAAGGTTTGTTAATGTTGTTTATGTTTCAAAAAGCAACCTTTTGTTGCATTGATCTTTTGTATTGTTTCCTTTGAATTTTATTTGTTTCAATTTTATTTACTCCTCCTTATAATGTTTCTTCTAACTTTGTGTTTGGTTAGCTCTTTCTTTTCTAGTTTTTCTCCTTATTTTCTAGTTCTTTAAGTTGCATTGTTAGGTAGTTTATTTCAAGTTTTTCTTTTTTGATGTAGACCCTTAATGTCTCAGTACTGCTTTTGTTGCATACCATACATTTTGATGTGTTGTTTTTCATTACCATTTGTGTCAAGAAAATTTTCAGTTTTCTTCTTAATTTCTTCATTGACCTACTCATCATTCAGGAGCATATGATTTAATCTCTACTTGTTTGCATAATTTCCAAAATTATTCTTGTTCTTGATATCTAGTTTAATTCCACTGTGATGAGAGAAAACACTTTTTGAATGTTTTAAGACTTGTTTTGTGACCTAACATATGGTCTGTCCTTCAGAATGATCTGTGTGCTGAGGAGAAGAGTGTATATTCTGAAGCCATTGGGTGAAATGTTCTGTAGATATCTATTAGGTCCATTTGTTCCTTAGTGCAGAATAAGTCAGATTTTTCTTTATTGAATATCTGCCTGGATAACCTCTCCAATGCTGAAAGTTGGGTGTTGAAGTCCTCACCTGTTAATGTATTTGTGTCTAACTCTCCTTAAGTTGTAATAATATTTATGTCATAAATCTGGGTGTTCCAGTGGTGTGTGAGTGTGTGTGTGTGTGTGTATACACATACATATACATATTTATATTCTCTTGCTGAATTGACCCCTTTATCTGTATATAATGATCTTCTCTGTCCCTTCTTACAGTTTTTGTTTTAAAATCTATTTTGTTTTATTTAAGTATGTGTACTCTTTGTTATGGTCTCCATTGGTCTGGCATATCTTTTTCTCTCCTTTTGTTTTCAGTCTACGTGTGCCTTTATAGGTGAAGTGTGTTTTAGGCAACAGATCACTGGATTTCATATTTTTATCCATCCAGCCATTCTGTGTTTTGATTGGAGAGTGTAGTTCATTTACATTCAATGTTATTAATGTTAATTATTAATATAAGTAAGTATTGACTCTTGCCATTATCTTACTTGTTTTCTGGTTACTCTTGTGGTTTTCTCTTGCTTCTTTTCTTCCTTTCCAACTTCCTTGTAGTGAAGGTCATTTTCTCTGGTGGTACGATTTAATTTCTTGCTTTTCATTTGTTGTGTTTCTGTTGTGTGTTTTTTGATTTGAGTTTACCATAAGGCTTGCAAATGATGTAACCCATTATTTTAAGCTAATGACAACACTGACTACAAAAACAAGCAAAGAGAAAACTAATAATAACAACTCTACACTTTACTTCATTCCCCTGCTATTTAACATTTTGTAGTTTCTATTTGTTTCTTACTATACTCTGTCTTGAAAAGGTGTAATTATTATTTTTGGTCAGTTATTCTTTTAATCATTCCACTTAAGACATGAGTAGTTTATGTACCATAATTACACAGTTATAATATTCTGAGTTTTCCTATGTACTTGCTGTTACCAGCAAGTTTTGTACCTTTAGATGAATTTTTTTTGAGTCGGAGTCTCATGCTTTTGCCAGGCTGGAGTCTCATGCTTTTGCCAGGCCGGAGTGCAGTGGCGCGATCTCAGCTCACTGCAACCTCTGCCTCCAGAGTTTAAGTGATTCTCCTGCCTCAGCCTCCCAAGTGGCTGAGACTACAGGCGTCCGCCAACATGCCCAGCTAGTTTCTGTATTTTTAGTAGAGATGGGGTTTCACCATGTTGGCCAGGATGGTCTCGATCTCTTGACCTCGTGATCCACCCGTCTCAGCCTCTCAAAGTGCTGGGATTACAGGCATAAGCCACCGTGCCTGGCCCTAGGTGAGTTCTTACTGTTCATTGATATTCTTTACTTTGAGACTGAAGAATTTGTTTTGCATTTCTTGTAGGATAGGTCTGGTATTAATGAAATCCCTCAGCTTTTGTTTATTCTAAGCAAGTCTTTATTTCTCCATCATGTTTGGAAGGCGTTTTCACTAGATACATGATTCAGGATTTTTTTTGTTTGTTTGTTTTGTTTCAGTGCTTTAAATAGGTCATGCCTCTCTCTCCAGGCCTGTAAGGTTTCCATTGAAAAGTCTGCTGCCAGATGTATTGGAGTGCCACTGTATGTTACTTGTTTGTTTTCTCCTGCTACTTTTAGGATCCTTTCTTTATCCTTGACCTTTGAGAGTTTACTGTTAAGTGCCTTGAGGTAACCTTCTTCAGGTTAAGTCTGCTTGGTGTTCTATAACCTTCCTCTCCTTGAATATTAATATCTTTATCCAGTTTGGGAAGTTCTCTGTTACTATATCTTTGAATAAACTTCCTACCCCTTTCTTTCGCTCTACCTCTTTTGTAAGGCTGTTACGTCTCAGATGTACCTTTCTGAGACTATCTTCTAGATCTTGGAGTCATGCTTCATTGATTTTTATTCTTTTTTCTTTTGTTTCCTATGACCATTTTCAAATAGTTTGTCTTTAGCCTCATTAGTTCTTTCTTCTGCTTGTTCAGTTTTGTTAAGAGATTGATGCATTCTTCAGTCTGTTAAATGCATTTTTCAGCGCCTAATTATTTTTGTCTTTCTGTTAAATTTATCTGATGAGATTCTGAATTCCTTCTGTTATCTTGAATTTCTTTGAGTTTCCTTACACAACTATTTTTGTGTTCATCTAATTCTGTGTTCACAGAATTTTCTTTCTGAAAGGTCACATATATCTGTCTCTCCAAGACTGGTCTCCTTGTGGCTTGTTTAGTTCATTTGATGAGGTCATGTTTTCCTGAGTAGTGTTGATGCTTATAGATGTCTGTGTCTGGGCATTGAAGGTTAGGTACTAATATCAGTCTTCACAGTCTGGGCTTATGTGTACCCATCCTTCCTGGGAAGACTTTCAAGGTATTTGATGGGACTTGGGTGTTAAGATGTATGTTTTTGGTCACTGAGGCCATATTTGCATTAGGGGACACCTCAAGCCTAGTAATGCTGTGGTTCATGGATACTCACAGAGGTACTGTATTGGTGATTTTAACAAGATCTGGAAGAATCGTCTGGGTTATCAGGCAGAGACTTTTGTTCTCCTCCCTTACTTTCTACCAAACAAATGGAGCCTCTGTCTCTGTGCTGAGTTGCTTGGAGCTGGGGAATTGGTGACACAAGCGCTCCTGTGGCCACCATCACTGGGACTACATTGGGTGAGAATTGAAGCCAGCACAGTAGTAGGTCATACCCTAAGCCCCAGCCACTATCTGGCTACCACTTCTGTTAACCCAGGGCCATAGTACTCTGTAATCAGCAGGTAGCAAAACCAGCCAGGCTTGTGTCCTTCCTTCAGGGTGGCAGTATCCCCTCAGAGATGCTCTCCGGGAGCAAGGGCCTGTAGTCAGAAATCTTAGATATCCACCTAGTATTTTATTTGGCTGTAGCTAAGCTGGTGCCCACGGTACAAGACAAAGTTGTTTCTATTCTTGCTTCTCTTTTCCACAAGCAGAGAAGTCTCTCCCCATGGCCGCCTCTGCCCCAGGCCTGTGGGGATTACTGCTAGGCTACCACAGCTGTTCACTCAAGGCCCAAGGGCTCTTCAGTTAGTTTATGGTGCATGCTGCCAGGCCAGGACTTAGCTTTCAGGGTAGTAGGCTCCCCTGTTGACTCAAGGGTGGTCCAGAAATACTATCTAAGAGCCAAGACCTAGAATTGGCATTCCTAATTACCTGCTTTGTGCTCTATCCGACTGTGACCTAGCTGATACCTAAGCTTTAGGACAAAGTTCTCTTCACTCTTGTCTCTGCTTTTCTCAAGCAGAAGGAGCCTCTCATCACAGCCTCCAGAGCTGGGAATGTACTGGGTCTCACCTGAAGCCAGCAAGTCTTAAGAGTCTCACCCAAGGCCCGTGGCATGTACTACCTGCCTACCATTGCTGTTTATTCCATGCCCAAGGGTTCTACAGTCAGCAGGTGATGAATCCTGCTAGTACTTGGTCCTTTCATTCAAGGAAATAGGTTCTGTTCTGGTTGTGGGTGTGTCTAGAAATGTCATCTGGCAGCTAGGGCCTTGAATAAGTGCCTCACAGCTCTGCCTGGTACCCTGTCCTACTGTGGCTGAGCTGGTATCCAAGTTGTAAGACAATTCTCTTTACTTTTCCTTCTCCTCTCCTTAAGTGGAAGGGAGGGTCTTTCTTCGAGCTGCAAGCTGTGCTGCCTCGGGTTTGGCGTGGGTTGGTGCAAGCATTCCCTTAGGCTGCCCTGCCTCGTGGCTCTCTGGGTTACTTGCCACCCAAGCCCGTTGGTTCTGAGCCCAGTACAGCACCAGGACTTTCCTGGAAGTTGCAGTCTTTGTGGCTTAGGTTGTGTTTCAAGTTTAGAGCACTTTAGCCCACAGCGGCAAGGCTTTCTGGAACTCAAGTTTCAACTGCTAGGATGGATGATTCCCCTCTGGCTAGGACTGGTGTAGATGCTCCCTCTGTGGGTGTCGGCTAAGTTCTGCAGGTTTGCTTTCTGCTGAAACAGGGCAGCGCTGAGGTCCAGTGTGAAGTCCCATGATCACTGTGCTCTCCCTCCCCAAAGTGCATAGGGTCTCCGTGCCACATGGTCACTGCAGGGGGGATGGAGGAAGGGTGATGTTGGCAATATTAAGACTTACTTTCATACCCTTTTCAGTGTCCATTTCAGCGATACAAAGTTGAAACCAGGAACTGATTGGTCAGTTGATTTTTTTGTTCTTACTTAGGTGCTTCTTTTCCTAGATTGTTGTTGAATTTGGTGCTCCTGTGGGAAGGCTGATTAATGGAGGTTTCTATTCAGCCACCTTGCTCTGCCCCCTCTGAAGCTGCTTTCTTAAACGTCTCTTTCTGACACTGGCCTGACTTACTTTAGTTTAGGCAACTGGGCTTACATCTCTAGGTCTGTAGTTCAATTTTTCCTGCAATTGAAGACATTTCCATCCTTCTCCCTCCCTTTGGTTGTACACATAGATTCTTGTATCCCATGTCTTCCTTTATTCTAAAATTATCATTTTTTCCTGGAATATGCCATCAAGTAATTTTGTTAGAAAATGCATAGCAGATAACTTTGAGTTACTAAATATCTGAATGTCTTCCACTCTTACTCCAATGACATTATAAGGAAAATTAGACTCCAGAGTGCCACCACTCATACTAGAGGCTAGTCTTTCCCAGTTGATCTGTATGCTTTATGTATGTATGTATGTATGTATGTATGTATGTATTTTTTTAAGAAAATGTCATCCCTTTTTAGCCTGGGGATGAACACTATACTGGCAGCCTTTCTTAAGTAATGTTGATATGTGCCATTGTTTTGATGATCATCTAATAATCCATTATTTATTTAAGTAAATGGTCAGTGGACACTGAGGTTATTTTAAAAATACTTTTTCTTATACAGCATTCTTGTCTTTATGAAGACCAAACTCTTAGAGATTTATATATAAAATATAAAGTACCCGTCTATGTATTTTGTAGGTATTAACTACTTTATTCCTACAGTAAACCTAGGACATTGTTTATTGTTATGCCCATTTTTCAGATGAAGAAATTGAGGCATAAAGAGATTAAATAACTTAAAGACAGCAAATAACTGGCAAAGTTAGGATTGACCTCAAGCACTTTAGCTCCAAAGTCCCTGCTCTTAACCCTCATGCTGTTACTTCCTTAGCATAAATTCCTGGAAGTGGAATTGAGGGATCAGAAAGAGAGTATGTCGTTTTTTATTAAAAAAAAAAAAAAAAAGTACTCTTGGTAATGTTTGACTTCAGCACATACAAAGAAGTAGTTCTGTGCTGATACAATCTGAGGTTTTGAGTTTGATAATGAAAAATCCAGAGGCTGGCTTAAGGGTAGCTCAGAAGGATTCAGGGTGCTAAAGGACCCAGCTTTGAGAGTCGAAGGAATCCTATCCACTTAAAATTCTGTAGTGGAAAATTGCTTTCTGTCTTAGAAAAAATCAATTTCATCATCTCTACCTTGTAGGGAGCTTTATGTTGTCCTGTCTGTTCCTACGAGATGGAGGGAAAAAATAAGTAGAATAAAAAATGAGGTTAACGATGGCCTTGCATTTACACCGTGCTGAAAATGGCACTTGGAAGACCTCATCTGGGCTAATGCTTGTAGATACCACTGGAAAAGTGTAATCCGTGGCTTATATGGTTTTTATTTTAAAATGCGTTAATGTGTTTGAGACAGTAGAACTGAAGGTAGAGGAAGGGATACTAATGTATAAGAGCTGAAGGGCTGTCAAAACATACTGCTGGCAACCTGAAGTTTAACTGAGATTCTGTGGTTATTTGAAGAAAATTATTGTTACATAGCAACTGAATTTGCCTGTTTATGGAGGAGAAATGGAGAAGGTTTTGAATAATTATTATTTATCCATTACAATTTCTGCTGCCAGATTTCTGCATGCCAGGAGATAAGAACTGCAGAAGATGATGCTGTAAAGAATGTGGCAATTACTTAAAATATATATATACACATTTATATATATTATATTTATATATATTTAAAATATATATTTATATAAATGTGTATATATATTTATATATATATATATAAATATATATATATGTTAAAGTTGGTGACAGCCAATTGGTAGCAGTAGAATGTTATTAAGTCTGAGGAAAAGGGAAATAATCCATAGTTAAGCAATAAACTAGCCACTGGGAAGGTAAGTGTTTAAAAATGTACAAATTAAGATTCTCTTTAAGATTAAGAAAGTATATTTTCAAGAAAGCAGTCATGATCTGGAATAAAACCACCAGCCTCAATCTTCTCCTTAGTTGCTGAATTGCAACTAAGTTGTAGTTACCTGTATTGAATCAAGTTTTGTGTTTCTTGAGAAAATCTTTTCAGAATCCTGCATAGGAATTGAGAGAAGGAGAAATCAGATGTTATTGAAGAACAGAAAGAGGAGGATGAACATTAATTCGGCAGGGCAGACTTACCAAGGTGATAATGCTGGTGAGATGGTCTATTGGGATTCTCAGTATTTTTTTTTTGTTTTAATGAACTCGTATTTCCATTTCCACTGTACACACAGTACACTGTTGTCTGTCAAAAAAAAATAGTTTCTCACAGGATCATACTCCCCTAGGTAGTAAAACAAACGTCAAAACATTACTTCCTTGGGATATTTAAAACCCAATAGCAAAGTGTTAAGCTAAAAAATAGTTGAGAGCAATGAAATTTAGGGAAAAAAGGTTGAGAGACTTGGCCTTCTAAATGTCAGGATTTGTTTATTTTAGTTTTATAATGAGACACTGTGGTATTGGTGTAAGTACATATATCAATGAAATTACATCAATGACTATACCTGCACATATATGGAAACTTGATACATAACAAATGATTTTCAAAGGCATATTCAGCAGATGTAAGAATCAATTGAAGATCTAAATTTGGAAAACATAATTTATATAATAGGAGTTCAGCTTCGTGACTTACAGAAGAGTGTCTTAACACAAAGTATAATTTAGAGGGGAAAATGTTGGATATTGTCAGGTATATTCAAGTTAAAAACTGCTTTTAATCTGAGGTACATAATAAAAATTAAAAGATAATCCACAAACTGAGAGATATGTAATGCATATAACTGATGAAAAAATAGTATCCAGGGTATATTCCAGAACTTTTACTATTAAGACTAACAACTCAGTATAACAATGGGCAAAATATATCAACAAGCAATATTCATAAATGGCCAACTGAATGGCCAGTACCTTCTGACCAAGATGGCCTTAACATTCCCCTCAGCTTGACTAAACTTTAGGCAGGCTTCTTCCTGATTCTAAACTCTGACTTCCCTTTTCTTAGAGCATTTACCTTGGAAAACTTCTAATTACAATTATCTCCTATGTCATTTTGAGATAAAAATCTTTTAAAAAGCCTCTTAGAAGTTTTACAGTCTAGAAATTACTTTCTTAAGGACCTGGGAGCTATCCCTTTGAAATGTAATCATCACCTTTTCCTCCCAGTCTTTGTGGAAGGGTAGGCAACTGAATTCAGAGGGCACCAATTAGCAAACACAGGTGACTTAGTCACAGAGAAAAACATTTGCAAACTCGCAAATAACTCCCGCTGATAGACCTCCCTCCCAATCTTCTCTTTTCCACTAACTCACCCAATGTTTAAAAATTATCTTGCCTTTTCTTGCACTGGAGTTGAGTTCAGACTGCATTTTGGTCTCTTTCCACTGTTGGAATAGGCTGGAATGAAGTCTTTATTTTAACTTTATCCATTCAAGTTTTGCTTCGACACCTCTGATCAGGAAGATGGAAAATGAAACTACACGTGCATACAGTTTCATAGCCACCGAATGGCAAATGTTAGTAAGACTGGAGAACAATTCCTGGTGCAAATATAAATTGGCATAATCCTGATGGGGTAAAATCTGGAAATCATAGAAAAGTTGAAGCTGTGCCTATCCTCTGATGAGACTGTATATCCCATTTCTAGATATATACCCTAGAGAAACTCTTACTCAGGTGTACAGAGATATGTAGAGTAGTATTTATAGAAGCAATGTTTGTTTGATGACAAAAATTGGAAACAATCTAATTGTCCATAAAAGTGATAATGGATTAACTAAATTATGGTATACCCATAAAATAGCATACTATTGAGCAGTGAATAAAGCTTGGAAATATTAAGTTGACCAAAGAAATGAAATTGCAGGAGAATATATATGGCATCATATCACAAATATATATTTAAAAAACATGTTAAATAATATATTTGTATATATAATTTAGTTCCCACTTCTAAGTGAGAACATGAGGCATTTGATTGTTTGAGTTGGTTCACTTAAGAAAATGCCCTCCAGTTCCATCTATGTTGCTGCAAAAAACATGAATTTCATTCTCTTTTATGGCTGAATAATTAAGAGAGAGTGTGTTTGTGTCTACAATATTTATCCAGCTATCCATTGATGGACAATTAGGTTGATTGCATATGTAAACCAACAAGTATCCGAAAAAGATTTCAATCAATTTAGAAGTTTGTTTTGCCAAGGTTAAGGATGCACCTGAGAGACAGGTCTGTGCCTTTATCCAAATTTGTTTGTGAGGGCTTCAGTATTTAAAAAGGGAAAGCAGGCTGGAGGGGAAAAAGGGAGGATACAGTCATACTACTGAATTCACATTTTGCAAGAGAAAATGAGTAGGTAGGGGAACAGGTGATCATGCTTTCGACTCATGCTCAGTAAATTGGCACTTTTCATAAGAAAAAGTGAACACAGAGTAGCCTCTAGGGAGATTTTTAACCTTAGTTATCTGCTGAGGAAGACAAGGAAAAGTAGATTCTTGAATGATGCAGCCTTCAGCTTATTTTTTTCCCTTTGGCATAGTGAATTGAGTGAATTGTGGTGCCAGGTTTATATTTTCCTTTTATACGTATCTTTAGTATTGTGAATAGTGCTGCAATAATCATATGAGTGCAAGTATGTTTTTGATGGAGTAATTTCTTTCTTACTACCCAGTAGTGGGATTGCTGGATTGAAGGGAGGTTTTAGTTTGGTTCTTTGCAAAGTCTCCATAATGTTTTCTGTAGAGGTAGTACTAATTTACATTCCCACCAGTGGTGTGAAAGTGTTTCCTGTGGAATAATAGACACTGGAGGCTTGGGCGGGTGGGTGAAGGATGATAAATAACGTAATTATTTTGATGATATTTACACTAAAAGCCCAGACTTCACCACTATTCAATATGTTCATGTAGCAAAACTACACTTGTACTTCTTAAATTTACGCAGAAAAATCTTATATTACCTAGAGATCCATACATATTATCATGTATTTCTTTCTATTTTTCTGTTATAATGAACATCCAATTCTGAGAGCAGTTACTTCTAATGATAGGGGTGGAGAGGAGAAGAGGGTGATGAATTAGTGAGGAACATATGGGAGATTTCACAGTTGACCGTTTGACTTTATAAGCTGAGTAGTAGAAACACAGGGGTTATGATATTTTTTATACATGTTATATGTCTAAAATATGATTACAAAGAGTGATTTTGGAGGAATAATTGGGCATTTGTGTTTTATTATTTCAGCATCTGGGTGTCATTTCAGTTGTTTACTGTGTTCTTGAGGCTGATCACTCACAGAACTATAAACGGAATCCAGCCAATTTCGCGCTGATGATTGGATATAACTCCAATCCTACCTCTGCCTCTAGAACACACTGTGACCTCTGAGTCACTTTATGGACACTCAGTCTTCCTGCAGGGATAAATGGCACACATGTTTTCAGAATACTATTTGACACACTGAGCCAATTATGCTTCTTCTACCTGAAAGGCAGGATAGTCAGAGACAATCACACCAGAGGTACTCAGTAACTGTGATTGAAATAAAAAAGTAAAGCAGGACTTCGAGTTGAAGATGAGTCTCTTTTTAGATTTTTATTCCTCTTACAGCTCAATTTTCATGATAAGGCACCACTTTTCCTACACATTTGGAAGGTCCCAGGAACACAGGTGGGCTCTGGCAGCATTTCTATTGATAAAGTCCCTGGCTAAGAATAAGAGGCCAGGTGGGGTCTTCGTGATGGATTCTCTGAGTGAGGTTGGGTGATGGTAGGGGAATGCCATTGCTGCTTGTTTACTACTCACTGCTAAATGTCCAGACAAGCCATGCAGAAGGACTTCTACCTATTTTAGGAGGCTGTCAGAAAATGCCATCAGAAATTAATAGTGAAACATGTAAGATGAAAATTTATAAGGACACATACAAATTCTTGTATTTGTTTAAAAAAAATGCTGTAATAGAATTATAGATTGGTTTGTCAATAGTTGTGAGAAAAAAGTTGGGGAGATTTTAGTAGATGAAAAATCTCTCAGAGTAAACCAGGAAGGTAATATCATCACCAAACAGTTATATTCCATTTTAGGCTGCATTAATAAAAGTATGATACATAAAATGGGAGAGGAGGTAGTCCCTGCTGTACTGTCAGATGGCAAGAAAACATCTTGAGTATTGTGTTCAGTTCCAGACAACACACTTTAGGTTGGATATTAATGAACTGGAGTCTCCAGAGCAGCATTTCTGAGCTAATTGATAGATTATTTGTATCTCAAATGAGCTGTTAATAGCTATTTGGGGGGGAAAATGTGCCATGTCACAAAAGACTACATACTAAAGCAGTTTGCTATCTACTCAAAATTAACATATTAAGGAATCTGTCTTGTGCTACATAAGAAACCCATCTGATTTGGCTATGCTACCCAAACATTTGACAAAATGAAATTTTTAAAAAACAAAGTGTTGAGTGGAGGAGGGAAAATGATGGCCGAATAGACACAACTCCAGTGCACAACACCCAGCGAGAGAGATGCAGAAATTGAGAGATCTCCTAGCTCCAACCAAGGTACCAGGTGCATTTCAATGGGTCTGGTCGGATGGTGAGCAAAACCCAGGCAGAGCAGACTGAGGTGGGGAGGGGTGCTGCTTCACCCAGAAAGTGCATCTGACCGGTGAGTCTAGAGGCTCCCACTCTGGCGCCCCAGTCCAGATACAGCACTTCCTCCAAAGCCTCAGCAATACACAGAACAGGGGATCTTTGCCAGTCAAGCACAAGGAATTACAAGTGCAGAGTTGAATAATAATTCAGGACGGTGTCCTAGATTATCACATAGAACTAAGGAAACGCATAAGCACATAAACCGGCCAGGAGAGCCTGAGGACTGAGCTATCATCCCTTCCCGCTGCCCAGAGAGAGAAGGAGCTGAAAGCAGGGAGAAAGATGGTGTGGCCGGGCGGGTCCATATCCTCCCCCACAAACCTCAAACAGCTGAAGCACTAACTCTAGTGGGTTACACAGCCAGTGCCTTAGTCTGAGCTGAACTCTGAATGATCCAGCTCTGTGGAGGAAAAGCACAACCCACCATTATAGAGGTGAGACTAGGCTTCATGTTTTAACAGAAAACACAGGAAGCCTGTGTAGCAACGGGATGGTGTTCTTGACCACCCAGCAGCACCTCCAGGTCAGTGGCAGAGGCAGGTCTAGTCTGCCAGTGTAAACAAAAAAGACATAAGAAGCCTACCTAGTAACCTCAAGGAATCCCTGGAAACCCAGTAGTGCTTCCACAGGCAGACAAGCAATCTCTTCAAGCATCTCCCTGAGACCAGAGCCAGATAAATCCACAAAGATGGGGAAAAAACCAGTGCAAAAAAGATGAAACCATCAAAGACCAAAATGCCTCTTCTCCTTCAAGGGATCACAACATGACTGATAAAGAGTGTGACGAACTGACAGGCTTCGGAAGATGGGTAATAACAAACTTTTCCGAGCTCAAGGAATACATTCTAACCCAATGCAAAGAAACTAAAAACCTTGAAAAAAGGTTAGATGACATGTTAACTAGAATGACCAGCTTAGAGAAGAACATGAACGACTGAATGGAGTTGAAATACGCAGCACGAGAACTACATGAAGCAAACACAAGTTTCAATAGCCAAATCGATCAAGCAGAAGAAAGGATATCAGAGATTGAAGATCAACTGAATGAAATAAAAAGGGAAGGCAAGACGAGAAAAAAGAGTGAAAAGAAATGAACAAAGACTCCAAGAAATAGGGGATTATGTGAAAAGACCTAATCTACGCTTGATTGGTGTACCTGAATGTGATGGGGAGAATATCCAAGCTGGAAAACACACTCCAGGATGTTAACTAGGAGAACTTTCCCAGCCTAGGAAGGCAGTCTGACATTCAAATCCAAGAAATACAAATCCAAGAACTTTGCGAAGCATACACAAGTTTCAACAGCTGAATTGACCAAGCAGAAGAAAGGATATCAGAGGTCGAAGATCAACTGAATGAAATAAAATGAGAAGGCAAGATTAGAGAAAAAAGAGTGAAAAGAAATAAACAAAGCCTCCAAGAAATACGGGATTATGGGAAAAGACTAATCTACATTTGATAGGCATACCTGAATGTGATGGGGAGAATGAATCCAAGCTGGAAAACATTCTTCAGGGTATTATCCAGGAGAACTTCCCCAACCTAGCAAGCTAGGCCACCATTCAAGTCCAGGAAATACAGACAACACCACAAAGATATTCTTCAAGAAGAGCAACCCCAAGGCACATAATCGTCAGATTCACCAGGGTTGAAATGAAGGAGAAAATGCTAAGGGCTGCCAGATAGAAAGGTCGGGTTACCCGCAAAGGGAAGCCCGTCAGACTCACAGCAGATCTCTCAGCAGAAACCCTACAAGCCAGAGGAGAGTGGGGGCCAATATTCAACATCCTTAAAGAAAAAAGCTTTCAACCCAGAATTTCATATCCAGCCAAACTAAGCTTCATAAGTGAAGGAAAAATAAAATCCTTTGTGAACAAGCAAATACTCAGAGATTGCATCACCACCAGGCCTGCTTTACAAGAGCTCTTGAAAGAGGCACTAAACATAGAAAGGAACGACCAGTACTAGCCACTCCAAAAACATACCAAATGGTAAAGAGCATCAACACAATGAAGAAACTGCATCAACTAACGGGCAAAACAGCCAGCTAGCATCAAAATGGCAGGATCAAATTCACACATAACCCTAAATATAAATGGGCTAAATGCCCCAATCAAAAGACACAGACTGGCAAATTGGATAAAAAGCCAAAACCCATTGGTGTGCTGTATCCAGGAAACCCATCTCACATGCAGGCATACACAAAGGCTCAAAATAAAGGGATGGAGGAAGATTTACTAAGCAAATGGAGAGCAAAAAAAAAAAAAAGCAGGAGTTGCAATTCTCATCTCTGATAAAATAGAATTTAAACCAACAAAGATCAAAAGAGACAAAGAAGGACATTACATAATGGTAAGAGGATCAATGCAACAAGAAGAGCTAACGATCCTAAATATTATATGCACCTAATACAGGAGCACCCAGATACATAAGGCATGTTCTTAATGACTTACAAAGAGACTTAGACTCCCACACAATAATAGCGGGAGACTTGAACACCCCATTGTCAATATTAGACAGATCGACGAGACAGAAAATTAACAAGGATATCCAGGACTTGAACTCAGACTTGGCCCAAGCAAACCTAACAGACATTTACAGATCTCTCCACCCCAAATCCACAGAATATATACTCTTCTCAGAAACAACCCTGCATTACCTGCACATGTACACCAGAACCTAAAGTAAAATAAAAAAAAAAAAAAATAAATAAAAGTGTTCCGGATATGTATGAAGACCTTGATATATAATAAGGCTCCTCATTTTAGGACAGCTAAGTAAGTCCCTACAGCAAAGAATCAATGTTTCCTGAGTGCTCTATAGTTAGTCTTATCATTCTTTTTCTATTAAGTTTATATTACAGAATGGGTTTTTGATTAGCAAGAGAAATTAAATATGAGACTTACTCATATTCTACCTAGCCCATTCACAACCTTCCAGTTATTTGAACAAAACAGCAGGCACTAAATGAGAGGAAATAGGCTTGTTTTGTGTTTTTGTGCATAGGCAGTAGATATAAAAGGTGTATGTAGAGGTAGCACTGAACACACTTATAGTTGGACTTTCAGTCCCAAGGCAGAAGACCCTTGATGAGAGGCTGCTGATGGTGCATGTGATGATAAAGGTCCTTCTGGCACTATATCACAGAGTATGTTATATCACCAGTTTGGTTCATTGGTTGATATGGGAAAAGCTGTAAAAACCAGACTTTTTCCCCAAGATTGTCTGAGCAAGCAAGATGTGTCCTATAGGAAATCCACCCTCTGATAGGCCCACTTATAGAAGAGATAAAATTAAAGACTGACAAGACCTAGTGCTAGCAAGGAGGTGGAATAACTGCAATTCTCATAGATGATTGGCGGGAGTGCAAGGTGGTACAGCAGCTTAGAGAAACTTGGGTAGTTTCTAATAAAGTTAAACGTAACTTTAACCACATGGTTAGGCAGTTTCACTTCCGAAGGAACAGACAACATATGTGCAGACAAACCTTATATGAAAATGTTCTTAGTAGCTTTATTCACAATACCTAATTCACTCCTAGGTGCTTACCCAAGAGAAAATGTGTGCATACAAATACTTGTACATACTTGTTAGTAGTAGCTTTATTCGTGATAACCACAAACTGGAAACAACACAAATTGTCATTAATGACTGATCAACGAATTATTACATATCCATACAATGAAATATATCATTCAGGAATAAGAACATTGATTCATGCAACAACATAGATGAATATCAGAACTGTTTTGCTAAGTGAAAAAAGTCAGACATACAAGCAACATACTGTATGATTCCATTTATGTGACAGACAATACATCAGTGGCTATCAGAATCTGAGGATCAGGGGAGGGGACTAAGTGTAAAGGGACCTGAGGAATACTTTTGGTGAAGGAAATGTTCTGCGTCTTGATTATGGTGATGGTTATGACTGTTGGTCAAAATTAATCAGTATACACTTTAACAAGGGTGAATTTTATTATATGTAAATTTTACCTTGAATCTTGAGACAAAAAGTAAGACATAGGAAAATCCCAGTAAAGTGCAAAGAAAATGTGGATGAAAATATTAACATAAAACGAATTGAAATTTAGTGTTAACCATATTAACGGGGTAATATTAACAGGCAGTGTTCAGATGACCCAATGGTCATGGACTGTAAGTACCTGACAGTGTAGCAGCCGAATATATAAAATGCAAGCTATTAGTTATATGTGAAAAACTTGATGAAATATAATATGGAAGATTTTGCTATACTTCTTTCAGAATCAAATGTAGTAAACAAAAAGGCAGAGAAATTGAATGCAGTCATCCCTGGGTATATTCAGGGTATTGGTTTTAGGACCACCACATATACCCAAATCCACACATACTCAAGTTCTACAATTGGTCCTTTAACACCTGTGCATAGGAAAAATTGTCTGTCTGTAAAAACAGATTTCACATCTTGTGAATACTGTATTTTCCTTCTGTGTTTGGATAAAAGAATCCACATGTAAGTGACCTGTGCAGTTGAAACCCACGTTAAAGTGTCAACTGTAATATAAAACCTAATATGATATTTATATATCTATGTATCTATATAACTATATGTCTATATATATCTTCTATATATAGAACTTGACAGTCCTTGAAAAGAGAATATACACTTTTTTAAAAAAACACGTGGAATATTAAGAATGGACCATATGCTTTGCCAAAAAGAAAACCTTAAGTGCTAAAATTATAAAAAAAAATTTTGAGGTTTTCCAACTTTTTCTATTATCTGAGTATATACATAAGTAAATATAAAAAATAGGTTTGGTGTGACCGTAAATATGCATGAAATACTATTAAGGGAAAAGGTATTGAGCAACAGCAGAGGGGATTATGATTCTTAGTAAAAAGCAAAAAAAGTTTGATAAAGTGACAAAGGAATTTGCAAATACTTGTATACTTGTGTGAGTAAGGAGAGAATACAGAGGGATACATAATAGATTGTTATTCGTTATTCCAAAACATGAGAGAGGGTTTGTGGGGAGAGGATTAGCATTTTCATCAAGCATTGTCCTGATGTTTCATGTGTTACAATTCTGATTTATTGGAAATAACACTAAGTAAAAAAAAAAGACCTTCAAAATAGTGAATGACATAATGGACATAAAGCTTTTGATGTTTTTCTTCATAGATTGTTTGTCTTCATTCTCAAGTCTTAATCCTTGGGTGACATTTGCAGTCTTTTCCTTGTCTCTTCTTGTTCCCTATCAGTTGTCTATAGATTGTAGAGTAATACAAAGTAGCTCTTTGTTATATGGGAATTAGGAATTCTTAAGCATCCCTGATCCTGAAGTTTCAGGTCTATCCATGTTTATAATTGGTGCATTTGTATCTTCTACCACTTAACTCATTTTAGAAATATTTGTGTGAATACTAGCTACTCTGCTAGGCCCTGCAGATATGGTGTGGGAGTAAATAGGCCCAGTTTCCTCCCTTGAGGAAGTTATATTCTGGTGGATGCACCCAGAAGGGACAGGAGTGTTTCCAAGCAGAGATATTCAAGTTAAGGCCTAAAAGGGAAAGTAGGCTAACATCCTAGAAAAAGTTCTGAAAATATAACAAAACCACTCATTTTAAACATTTTACAGAGTCGTTATTGCTAAGAAAGACTAAGATTTTCCTAGTTATTAACTTCTCTCTTAAACTAAGTGAAGTTCCATTCAACTTTATCAAATAATTTAGTGCTTGAGTTTAATGGAGTGAAAATGAAGATAACTTATCATTGGCAACAAGGGGAAACCGTAATTATTTAACATGACCACTTAATTGCAGCTTGAAATGCCATGAGTTATTCATACAATGTTTCTGCCACAGCTGCATGGAAGGCAATACAGCATATAGAGTCTCTCTGGGACCTTCAGGATCCACAGAGAAAGTGTTGGTTGCTTTACGAAATCTTCCTCCTTTTCAAATGCATTGCACGGCAAAAATTTTATTCAGTGCTATGTTAGATCTTCTTCTGTTTCAGCAGATGCCTGTACTCCTAAAATAATTTTTTCCCTACTTAATCCTTCTATTAAAAGTCCCTTCATTCTCAGCAAACTAACACAGGAACAGAAAACCAAACATTGCATGTTCTCACTCATAAATGGGAGTTGAACGGTGAGAATACATGGACATAGGGAGGTGAACATCACACATGGGCTTGCCAGTGGCTGTGGGGCTGAGGGAGGGATGGCATTAGGAGAAATATCTAATGTAGATGACTGGTTGATAGGTGCAGCAAACCACCATGGCATGTGTCTGTCTATGTAACAAACCTGTACATTCTGTACATGTATCCCAGAACTTAAAGTATAATAAGAAAAGTCCCTTGTGGCCATACACATTAGTAACCTCCATATTACTAGAAGCACTTGAGAAAACTCTGGGTACACTGTGCATATTTGGAGCATGTTGGTATGTTAATCTCAAAATTCTGAAGTTACTCTGCTATCTGAGAGGACTAGAGCAAATAATCAGTTGGGGAGAAAGGCAAAACTATAGCCCAGAGAAAAGGAATTTGACTTAGCTGAGTGCTATGTGTACTTTTAACCAAAGTTAAAACAAAGATTTCATTCAAGACTATTCTATTCATACAAATTTAAGTTGTGATGAGGAAATAATTGAGGAAAACTTTGCTGGTCTTGCTAGAGATTTAGACATCAAATTGCAAGAAGCTCAAAGAACTGGAATATTCACTGCAAAAAGGACACTACCAAGGTATATAGGCATGAGGCTATCTAAAGGCTATGTGAAGGAAGGAACTGTAAGAGCAGTTTTATGCTTTTGAAAGCATCAGATAACTTATAAAGGAAAATCTGTCTTAGCAGAATTTTCAGCAGAAACTTAACAAGCCAGAAGAAATTGAGGTCCTATGTTTAGTCTCCTGAAACAATAATTGTTAGCCCAAGTACTTTGTATACAGCAATACTGTTTTATAAATGAAGGAGAAATAAAGTCTTTCCCAGATAAGTAAATGCTGAGGGAACTCATCACTACTAGACCAGGGCAACAAGAAATGATAAAAGATTAAAAGAAAAAGGTAGATAAACACCAGTATCAAAAAACTTTCAAAACAAAAGATCAGTAAACACCATTATAAAAATGCTTGAAAGCATAAAACTCACAGAACTTATAAACAGTGACATAATGAAGAAAATAATGCAACTAGGTAACAACATAATAAACTGGAACAGTGCCTCACATATCAATATCAACATTTAATATAAATGGTCTAAATGCCCCACTTAAAGACAGGTTGGCAGAATGAATAGAAAACACAAAGCAAATACCTGCTGTTTTCAGGTGACCCACTTAACAGGTAAAAGTCCTTACAGACCTAAAATAAAGAGGTAGAAAAAACACAACATACAAATGAAAACAAAAAGCAGGAGTAGCTATTACATGTGATAAAACAGACTTAAGGCAACAACAATTAAAAAAGGCGAAGAAGGTGATTATATAATGATGAAGGGATTTATTAAACAAAATATAACAATCTTATGGGTATTTTTAAAAAGAGGGCAATGAGAGTCCCGCTTACTTGATATAAGTAGCTATTCAGAAAATAAGACATCTAGCTGCTTGATTATGCAACCTGAAGACTGTTAGAGACCTGCATTTAAATCTTTTCCACTTTCTACCTGTGTTTTCTATTTTGGTTATCTAGAAGTTCTAGATTTAAAAGAAAACATCAGTCAAGAAAAACTGTAAGATGAAAGAAAGACTAGTGGGTGTCTAGCCTAACTCATCCATCTGGGTTCTTTGTTTCCTTGCTTTATGTTACAATTTTGAAAATTGTAGAAACCTGATAATACAAATGGTTGGCTAGTTAAATGAACACTTAATTATGTCTAGTTAAACAGTGATTGCTTGTGGATAGCCCATTTTGCATTTGTGAAATCATTTCAGAGTTTCTCCTTTTCTGTATATGCGTCATAATTTTGAATTTCCCACTAAATGAGTCATAACATCTTACTGGCTTCCTTGTTAATTAATTGGTCAAATGTATAATGTGTTTTTTATATGAAAGTCATATTCTTTTTTTTAATGTAATTTTATTTTTTTCCTTTTTTAAATTATTATACTTTAAGTTCCAGGGTATATGTACAGAACGCACAGGGTAGTTACATAGGTATACATGTGCCAGGGTGGTTTGCTGCATCCCTCAGTACATGTACATCAGTGTAGATGTAATGCCATCCCACAGGCCCTGGTGTGTGATGTTTCCCTCCCTGTGTCCATGTGTTCTCATTGTTCAACACCCACTTATGAGTGAGAACATGCAGTGTTTGGTTTTCTGTTCTTGTGTCAGTTTGTTGAGAATGATGCTCTCCAGCTTTGTCCATGTCCCTGCAAAGGATAATGAACTCATCATTTTTTATGGCTACATAGTATTCCATGATGTGTATGTGCCACATTTTATTTATCCAGTCTATCATTGATGAGCATTTGCATTGGTTCCAAGTCTTTGCTATTGTGAACAGTGCTGCAGTAAACGTAAGTGTGCATGTGTCTTTATAATAGAATAATTTATAATCCTTTGGGTCTATATCCAGTAATAGGATTGCTGGGTCAAATGGTATTTCTGGTTCTAGATCCTTGAGGAATCACCACATTGTCTTACACAATGGTTGAACTAATTTACACTCCCACCAACTGTGTAAAAGCATTACATTTTCTCCATATCCTATCCAGCATCTGTTATCTCCTAGTTTTGTAATGATCGCCATTCTAACTGGCATGAGGTGGTACCTCAATGTGGTTTTGATTTGCATTTCTGTAATGACCAGTCATGAGCTTTTTTCATATGTTTGTTGGGTGCATAAATGTCTCCTTTTGAGAAGTGTCTGTTTATATCCTTTGCCCACTTTTTGATGCAGTAGTTTGTTTTTTTCCTGTACATTTGTTTAAATTCTTTGTAGATTCTGCATATTAGCCCTTTGTCTCATGGGTGGACTGCAAAAATTTTCTCCCATTCTATAGGTTGCCTGTTCACTCAGATGATAGTTGCTTTTGCTGTGCAGAAGCTCTTTAGTTTAATTAGATTCCATTTGTCAGTTTTGGTTTTTGTTGCAGTTGTTTTTGGTGTTTTAGTCATGAAGTCTTTGTGCATGCCTGTGTCCTGAATGGTATTGCTTAGGTTTTCTTCTAGGTTTTTATTGTGTTAGGTATTACGTTTAAATCTTTAATCCATCTGGGTTAATTTTTATATAAGGTATAAGGAAGGAATCCAGTTTCAGTTTTCTGCATATGGCTAGCCAGTTATCCCAACACCATTTATTAAATAGGGAATCCTTTTCTCATTGCTTGTTTTTGTCAGGTTTGTCAAAGATCAGATGGTTGTAGGTGTGTGGCATTATTTCTGAGGCCTCTGTTCTGTTCCATTGTTCTGTATCTCTGTTTTGGTACCAGAACCATGCTGTTTGGCTTCTTGTAGCCTTGTAGCATAGTTTGAAGTCAGGTAGCATGATGCCTCCAGCTTTGTTTTTGTGCTTTGAATTATCTTGACTATACAAGCTGTTTTTTGCTTCCATAAGAAATTTAAGGTGTTTTTCTGATTCTGTGAAGAAAGTTAATGGTAGCTTGATAAGGATAGCATTGAATCTATAGATTACTTTGGGCAGTATGGACATTTTCACAATATTAATTCTTCCTAAACATGAGCATGGAGTGGTTTTCCATTTGTGTCCTCTCTTATTTCCTTGAACAGTAGTCTGTAGTTCTTCTCCTAGAAGAGGTCCTTCACATCCCTTGTTTCTTGTATTCCTAGGTATTTAATTCACTTTGTAGCAATTGTGAATGGAAGTTCACTCATGATTTGGTTTCTGTTTATCTGTTATTGGTGTATAGGTATGCTTGTGATTTTTCCACATTGATTTTGTATCCTGAGGCTTTGCTGAAGTTGCTTATCAGCTTAAGGAGATTTTGGGCCGAGACGATGGGGTCTTCTAAATTTACAATCATGTCGTCTGCAAATAGAGACAATGTGAGTTCCTCTTTTCCTAATTGAATACGCTTTATTTCTTTTTGTTGAATAGGAGTGGTGAGAGAGGGCAGCCTTGTCTTGTGCCAATTTTCAAAGGGAATGCTTCCAGTTTTGGCCCATTCAGTAAGATATTGGCTGTGGGACTGCCATTAATAGCTTTTATTATTTTGACATACATTCCATTGATACCTAGTTTGAGAGATTTTAGCATAAAGGGCTATCGAATTTTGTAGAAGGCCTTCTCTGCTTTTGTTGAGATAATCATGTGGTTTTTGTCTTCATTTGGGTTTATGTGATGGATTACGTTTATAGATTTACATATGTTGAACCAGCCTTGCATCCCAGGGATGAAGCCAAGTTGATTGTGATGGATGAGCTTTTTGATGTGCTGTTAAATTCGGTTTGCTAGTAATTTATTGAGGATTTTCACATCGGTGTTGATCATGGATATTGACCTGAAATTTTCTCTGTTAGTTGTGTCTCTGCCAGGTTTTGTTATCAGGATGGTGTTGGTTTCATAAAATGAGTTAGGGAGGATTCCCTTTTTCTATTGTTTGGAATAGTTTCAGAAGGTATGGTACCAGCTCCTCTTTGTACCTTTGGTAGAATTCAGCTGTGAACCCATCTGGCCCTGGACTTTTTTTTTTTTTTTGGTTTGTAGGCTATTAATTGCTGCCTCAATTTCAGCCCTTGTTATTGGTCTATTGAGGGATTCAACTTCTTCTTAGTTTAGTCTTGGGAGGGTGTAAGTGCCCAAGAATTTATCCATTTCTTCTAGATTTACTGATTTATTTGCTTAGAGGTGTTTTTAATATTCTCTGATGGTAGTTTGTATTTCTGTGGGATTGGTTGTGATATCCCCTTCATCATTTTTTATTGCATCTATTTGATTCTACTCTTTTTTCCTCTTTATTACTCTGGCTAGTGGTCTATCTGTTTTGTTGATGTTTTAAAAAAAACCAGCTCCTAGATTTATTGATTTTTTTTAAGGTTTTTTTTTTAAAATTTCTGTATCTCCTTCAGTTTTGCTCTCATCTTAGTTATTTCCTGTCTTCTGCTAGCTTTTGAATTTGTTTGATCTTGCTGCTGTAGTTCTTTTAATCATGATGTTTGGGTGTGAATTTTAGATATTTTCTTATTTTTTTGTGGGCTGTTAGTGCTATAAATTTTCCTCTAGACACTGCTTTAAATGTGTCCCAGAGATTCTGGTATGTTGTGTCTTCATTCTCATTGGTTTCAAGGAACATCTTTATTTCTGCCTTCATTTCATTATTATTTATCCAGTAGTTGTTCAGGAGCAGGTTGTCCAGTTTCCATGTAGTGGTTCAGTTTTGAGTGAATTTCTTAATCCTTGGTTCTAATTTGATTGCACTGTGGTCTGAGAGACTGTTAGTTATGATTTCCATTCTTTTACATTTGCTGAGGAGTGTTTTACTTCAAATTATGTGGTCAGTTTTAGAGTAAGTATGATGTGGTGCTGAGAAGAATATATATTCTGTGGATTTGGGGTGGAGAGTTATGTAGATGTCTATTAGGTCCTCTTGGTCCAGATTTGAGTTCAAGTCCTGGATATCCTTGTTAATTTTCTGTCTCGCTGATCTGTCTAATATTGACAGTGGAGTGTTAAAGTCTCCCACTATTATTGTGTGGGAGTCTAAGTCTCTTTGTAGGTCATTAAGAACTTGCTTTATGTATCTGGGTGCTCCTAAACTGCATGCACATATATTTAGGATAGTTAGCACTTCTTGTTGCATTGATCCCTTTACCATTACGTAATGCCCTTCTTTGTCTCTTTCGATCTTTGTTAGAGTCTGTTTTATCAGAGACCCGGATTCCAATCCCTGCTTTTTTTTTTTTTTTCTCTTTATTTGCTTGGTAAATCTTCCTCTATTCCTTTATTTTGAGCCTAGGTGTATATTTGCATGTGAGATGGATCTCCTGAATACAGCACACTGATGGGTCTTGACTCTATCCAATTTGCCAGTCTGTGTGTTTTGATTGGGGCATTTAGCTCATTTACATTTAAGGTTAATATTTTTAAGTGTGAATTTGATCCTACCATTTTGATGCTAGTGGTTGTTTTGCCCATTAGTTGATGTAGTTTCTTCATAGTGTTTACAATTTGGTATGTTTTTGCAGTGGCTGGTACTGGTTGTTCCTTTCCATGTTTAGTGCTTCCTTCAGGAGCTCTTCTAAGGCAGGCCTGGTTTTGATGAAGTCTCTCAGCAGTGCTTGTCTGTAAAGGATTTTATTTCTTCTTTGCTTATGAAGCTTAGTTTGGCTGGATATGAAATTATGGGTTGAAAATTCTTTTCTTTATGGATGTTGAATATTGGCCCCCACTCTCTTCTGGCTTGTAGGGTTTCTGCTGAGAGATCTGCTGTGAGTCTGATGGGTTTCCCTTTGTGGGTAACCCGACCTTTCTTTCTGGCTGCCTTTAGCATTTTTTTCTTCATTTCAACCTTGGTCAGTCTGCTGATTATGTGTCTTGGGGTTGCCATTCTTCAGGAATATCTTTGTGGTGTTCTCTATATTTCTTGAATTTGAATTTTGGCCTGCCTTGCTAGGTTGGGGAAGTTCTCCTGGATAATGTTTTGAAGAGTGTTTTCCAACTTGGTGTCATTCTCCTTGTGACTTTCGGGTACACTGATCAAATGTAGATTTGGTCTTTTCACGTAATCCCATATTTTTTGGAGGCTTTGTTCATTTCATTCTTTTTTCTCTAATCTTGCCTTCTTGCTTTATTTCATTGAGTAGATTGGCAATCTCTGATATCCTTTCTTCCCCTTGATTCAACTATTGAAACATGTATATGCTTCACAAAGTTCTCATGCTGTGTTTTTCAGCTCCATCAAGTCATTTATGTTCTTCTCTATGCTGGTTTTTCTACTTAGCATTTTTTCTAACCTTTTCCCCAGGTTCTTAGCTTCCTTGCATTCAGTTAGAACATCCTCCTTTAGCTCAGAGAAGTTAGTTATTACCCACCTTTTGAAGCCTGCTTCTGTCAGTTCATCAAACTCATTCTCCATCTAGTTTTGTTCCCTTGCTGGTGAGGAGTCCTTAGAGGAGAAGAGGCATTCTGGTTTTTGGAGATTTCATCCTTTTTGCACTGGTTTCTTCCCATCTTCATGGATTTATCTGCCTTTGGTCTTTGAGGTTGGTGACCTTTGGATGGAGTCTCTGACTGGACTTCCTTTTTGTTCATATTTAAACTATTTCTTTCTGTTTGGTAGTTTTCCTTCTAACAGTCAGGCTCCTCTGCTGCAGGTCTGCTGGAGTTTGCTGGAGGTCCACTTCGGATGCTGCTTGCCTGGAAATCACCAGCAGGGGCTGCACAATAGCAAAGATTGCTGCCTGTTCCTTCCTCTGGTAGCTTCATCCCAGAATGGTACTCACCAGATGCTAGCCAGAGCTCTTTTGTATGAGGTGTTTGTCAGCCCCTGCTGGGAGGTGTCTCCTAGTCAGGATACACAGGGTCAGGTAGCCACTTGAGGAGGCAGTCTGTCCCTTATCAGAGCTCAAGCTCTGTGCTGAGAGATCCATTGCTACCTTCAGAGCTGCTGGGCAGGGGTGTTTAAGTCTGCTGAAGCTGAACACAACCACCCCCTTTCCCAGGTGCTCTTTCCCAAGAAGTGGGGGCTGCTGCCTTTTTTCAGAGATGCCCTTCCTAGCAAAGAGGGAGTCTAGTGACACAGTCTGCGTGCAGAGGCCTTGGTGAGCTGCTTTGGGCTCCACCCAGTCACTAGGTAAACTTCCCGGTGACTTTGTTTACAAAGGCAAGGTTAAAACTGCCTATCCAAGCCTCAGCAATGGTAGACACCTCTTCCTGCACAGAGTTTGAACATCCCACATTGAGCTCAGACTGCTGTGCTGGCTTTGAAAATTTCAAGCCAGTGGATCTTAGCTTACTGGACTTGTGGGAATGAGAGCGTCTGAGCCAGATCACTTAGCTCCCTGGCTTCAGTCCCCTTTTTCAAGGCAGTGAGCAGTTCTGTCTTGCTCACATTCCAGGTGCCAATGGGGTATGAGAGAAAAAAACCAGTGCTGCAGCTATAATGGCGGTCCAGTTTTGTGCTGGAAACCTGGGGCACTGGTGTTGTAGGCACCAGAGGAAATCTTCTGGTCTGTGGGTTATGAAGACCATGAGAAAAGTGCAGCTTCTAAGCCAGAGTGCCAGAGTGTCAGGAAAAGTCCCTCATGGGTTCCGTTGGCTAGGAGAGGGAGTTCTTCGACCCCTTATACTTCCCAGGTCAGGCGATGCCCCACTTTGCTTCAACTTGCACTCCTTAGGCTGCACCCACTGTCTAATAAGACCCAGAGACAGGAACCAGGTACCTCAGTTGGAAGTGTGGAGATCACCTGCCTTCTGCTTTGCTCTCGCTTGGACTGTACACTGGAGCTGTTCCTATTTGGCCATCTTGGCGGAAAATGAAAGTCATATTCTTTTCTAACAATAATATTCTTAGAAGAACGGTAGAAGATTATGGAATAGGATTTGATATATTGTCCCCTACCTCCCAGCAGAAACATCAACTTGAACCACTAGCTAGCTGTACATGAAAATACTTTCACAAGGCCTAAGGAAATGGAGATCACAGTACCTGGTTGAAGGAAGACACATAATAAAACACAAATTTTTAGAGAGTAGGAAGGACAGTTTTACATTACCTGCTGATGAGATTTGGATCTGTATTCCCACCAGATCTCATGTTGAATTGTAATGCCTGCTGTTGGAGGTGTGGCCTGGTGGGTGGTGACTGAATCATGGGGGTGGGTTTCTCATGAATGGTTTAGCACCATCTTTCCTTGGTACTGTCCTCATCATAGTGAATGAGTTTTCAGGAGATCTCATCATTTGAAAGTGTGTGGCACTCCACCCCTTCTCTCTCTCTCTTGCTCCTCCTCCTGCCACGCAAGATGCCTCATTCCCCCTTTGCCTTCCACCATGATTGGAAACTTCCTGAAGCCTTCCTTGGAATCACATGCTGCCATGTTTCCTGTGCAGCCTGCAGAACCATGAGCAAGTTAAACCTCAGTAGGTGAGTGGATAGGAAAATGTGTTACATACACGCAGTGGAATTCTGTTCAGCCATTAATAAAACAAGAAATCTTGTCATTTTCAACCATGTGAGTGAACTTGGAGGACATCATGTAAAATAAGCTAGACACAGAAAGACAGATACTACATGATCTCATTCATATGTAGAATCTAAAAAAGTTTATCTTATAGAAGTAAATAGAATGGTGGTTAGCAGGGCCTGGGGGAGTTTTGGAAATATTCGTCAAAGGACATAAAATTTATGTTAAACAGGAGGAGTAAGTTTAAGGGATGTGTTGTACAGCATGGTGACTATTGTTTGTATTTTTGGAACATGTTAAAAATGAATGGAAAGTGTTCTCATCACAAAAATAACTATGTGAGGTAATGCATATGTTAAGTTGCCAGGTTTTCTCATTTCACAGCGTGTCTAAAATGTATCTATAATGTTATATGGGATAAATAGTACAATTTGATATGTTAATATAAAAATGAGTTTAAAATGATCCATTTATTTAAAAGATAGTTACATCCTAAAGCACTGCCCATAGAATATGCTCCAAAATATTAGTTCCATGGGGCGCTAAGAGAGATTGATTATGTGTGGGGTTGGGTGACCAGTTGCGTGATCAAGTATGTTTGGCAAATGCAGGATTAAACAAAATCTATAACATTTTTCAGTGTTAAATATGTCAAGGCTAAATATTAATCTCCAGCAGAAATATGTAGTTTGCTGAGTTTCACCAAATCACTTGGCCAAGGAATGCTTTGGGAAAGGCATTTTGAGAAATTCTGCCCAATGGGGAGTTGTTCAGAAGAATTTCCTGAGGGAGTGCTAAAGCCAGCTTGGCTCTGGTGGGGGAAGGTAGAGAAGATACAAAATTGAAGACAAGGAACTAAGAGAAAGATGTATAGGACCCAAATAATCTTCATCTGCGTGAAATTTTGTCTAGGATTGGTCTTGATCAGTCATTGTCCCAAAATGGTGTGTCTAATTCTTTGATTTTGTGGCCAGATAAATGTGTGTGCCCTTTAGCATGTAACTTACTACCAGGGATATAGTAGAATACTGCTTTGATTGTCCCTAGAGCATCCAGGACCACTGAAGCCATGCCCAAAGTTGGATTAATTTTGGATAAACCCATATCGTTTACAGCCAACAATTTGGTTGAGTATAGCTGTTTGGAAATACAAGGAAGTCTAGTGTGGGTGAAGGAAGGGAAGAGTTGTATCTTTTGTGATTTCTGAAGATCCAGAAAGTTGCTGGGTTCATTAAGTCATCATATATCTTTGATTGATTTGATCCCTAGAATTCCTGGCATGGTGCTGGGGGCTAGGGATTAAGGGACATGAGCTCAGGGAGTACTGTTTGCAAGAGTCCCCAAAGGGGCTTCCCTAGACTGTAATTACTTGGACATGCTATGAGTCTTTATCACTTAATACATACTTGCTGGTCAAATACAACTTGTACCTCTAAGGAGTTTTCAGCTTCCTGAGGTCCTTGCTGGCCATGTAGTTGGGCCAACAGCACAGAAATCTATTTGGACAACTGTAATCTAGTGTCCACACTAGCAAATAATTTTCATTTCAATGCATTTCTGGTTCCAAAGATATCCTGAGACAGGTAAATATTTATCTTCTCTATACTTTTAACTATGTAAATGGTGGGTCTGTGTTTCACCATTAAAACTCATTTGCAGTTTACAACCTTGTATTATATTACCCTAGAAAAGGTAATCTCATAGCAGTAATTAATACTGTAATTTTAGCTGCAGTCTATTCTAGAATTCATTGATTCTTTGAAGGTTTGGGTGCTGAGATTGGAGAGATGATATCTAGAGGCTCTCAGAGAACTTCGGTGGGAGGTGGTGGTGAGGGAAACAGCATTACAGAGTCTGTGACATCTTGGTTGGATGATGCTTGAAGAATCACCCTCCCTTTTTGCCCACCTTCTGGATTTTCCCTTCAATTCAGGTAGACACTCCACTACAGCCTCTCAATATCTATAACTTGTGGAGAAAGCATGAGATTTTTGGACTATGATTTATTTTCTCATGGTCATTTTTTCTTGATTTTAAATTACTTCTGTTTTTATTCAGTACACTTTGAATGAAAATGTATGTCAGTTATTACTTATGGTTTTTAAAAGTATTTTGGAAAATGCTGGAAAAGCACAAAGACAAATCAAAATCACTGATGAATTCCATCATGAAGAGGTAGATAATGTTAAAGTTTGTATGTTCTTCTAGGCTTTATCCTAGGTGCATGCATATTATAAATCATTTTTAAAGCATAGTTCTAGATATCAAATTTTATGATATTTTCCCATTGAATTATGAACATTCATATTATTGTTCAGAAATATTTTTATGCTTAATATTTAATTTTCTTGACCTAGTACAACTTATTTGACCATTTCTCTAGTTCTTTTTCCTTTCAATTTCTTTTTATCTTTTATTATTTTAAAACATACAAAAAAGTAGAAAAATAGCACCACAGACCCCAGGTAACAATCATCTGCCTTCAACAATAATAAACATTTTTACCATGTGTATTTTATCATTTCTTTCTAATTTTTCTTTTTTTTTTTAAATTATACCTTAAGTTCTGGGGTACATGTGCAGAATGTGCAGGTTTGTTACATGGGTATACACATGCCATGATGGTTTGCTGCATCCATCACCCTGTCATCTACATTAGGTATTTCTCCTAATGCTATCCCTCCCCTATCCTCCCACCCCCTGCTATCCCTCCCCTAGCCCTCCACACCCTGACATGCTCCAATATGTAATGTACCCCTCCCTGTGTCCATGTGTTCTCATTGTTTAACACCCACTTATGAGTGAGAACATGCAGTGTCTGGTTTTCTGTTCTTGTGTCAGTTTGCTCAGAATGATGGTTTCCCGGTCATCCATGTCCCTGCAAAGGACATGAACTCATCCTTTTTTATGGCTGCATAGTATTCCATGGTGTATATGTGCCACATTTGCTTTATCCAGTCTATCATTGATGGACATTTGGGTTGGTTCCAAGTCTTTGCTTTTGTGAACAGTGCTGTGATGAACATACGTGTGCATGTATCTTTAAAATAGATTTATAATCCTTTGGATATATACCCAGTAATGGTATTGCTGGGTCAAATGGCATTTATATTTCTAGATCCTTGAGGAATTGCCACACTGTCTTCCACAATGATTGAACTAATTTACACTCCCACCAACAGTATAAAAGCGTTCCTGTTTCTCCACATCCACTCCAGCATCTGTTGCCTCCTGATTTTTTAAAGATTGCCCTTCTACACTTATAAGTCCTTGCTTTTCTAAATCATAGTCCAAGTTACGCCCTTTACATAGGGCTCTAATTAAATTCCTAGTAATTGCCTAAAGATGAATTCCTTAATGTGGAATTACTATGTCAAAATGCACACATATCTTGCATCCTCTTGAAAGGCTGGAGCACATTACAGTCTCAGAGCATGATATGAAAAATTACTTTATGAATACTGATATTTTTATGGCCTGGCTGTAAGAATATGAGATCACAGTGCTGGGGAAACTTTGAGCTAGAAGGCAGAGAGGGCCCTTACAAGTTTGATGTCCTTTTAATCACTGGTATGTATGTACAGGAGGGCATGGAACTGAAAGGTCCATCTATTTCCTAATATCCTCCATGTTCTGTCTCTGGCAGAAACCATCTGATCCAGGAGGGATTCTAGGGAAAGAGAGATTGTGGACCAAGGGTTACTCTGCTTGGGGATGCCTACAACTGGCTACTGTTCATACAAGCCCTGGAGACTGGCTCATCACCTATCTGTTCTTCTGCTGTAGCTTGGGGCAGATGGCTACTGGCAGCCACTCTGGTATTCAGACTGGCTTCAGGTCATCACTGGCGTGCTTGAGGCATGCTGACCCCTCAGGAAGGCAGGAAAGATAAAGAACTCACACTCACAAACCTAGCAAAATTAGCTACTGGAATTAAGAGGGCTCAGGGCCAAGGAAACACCGTTTTCTGTGTTTCTTTGACTTTGGTTTTAAGGTACGAGATCTGGGCCACATATTTGTCACATCTTCTCTGATTCTGATGCTTTTGAAAATGAGATTTTTAAAAACTTGTTCCTCTCTGCATTCAAATGCTGGTAATTGGTGTCACTTTTGCGTTTATTTATTTAGTGCAAATGCTGAAGTAAGCATAAAACCTTGTGCAATATTGAATGGTTAGCAGAAACCCGTGAGAATCTTGTTTGGCAGATTTGATATAATGCGTTTTTCTACATTTTATTAGGCCCTTTTTTATAGGCCACTGTTTTGACAAGGTACTGTTGCAAAGGTAATTTTCCAGGAAAGTTCACCTTATAGTTGAAATGTTCTATGTATAGGATATTTTTTTTGTGCTTCTTATTAAATGTAAAATTTTAGGCTGAATTTCTTTAAAGTATTATTTAAATTATGAGATTAATTTTAGGAAACTTAATCACTGTGTCTGAATACAGCTATAATTTGTTAATTTAGTAACTTACCGAACGATCTGTTAAGAAATTGCTGAATGGTTTGTAAATTCATAAAACTCAAAACCATCTCTCCCCGGATACAGCAAGAGCTTTTGTTTTCTCTCTCCTCCTCCTCTTCTTTCCTACCCCATCATGCTTCCATGCCTACTCCCCTAGAAAATCATGCTTTTAGATCTATTTGATATAAATAAAGCAAGGAACACAGAACAGGTATTATAGTAACATTTTTCTTAAACTTCAAATATGTTTTTTTAATGAAATTAGAAATAAAAATATAAATTTTTTAATTTTTAAAATTATTTTTAATTTTGTGGGCACACAGTAGGTGTATGTATTTATGTAGTACATGAGATGCATGCAGTGTGAAATAAGCACATCATGAAAAATGGGATATCCATTCCCTCCAGCAATTATTCATTGAGTTGCAAACAATCCAATTACACCCTTTATTTAAAAATGTACAGTTACTGACTATAGCCACCCTGCCATGCTATCAAATGGTAGGTCTTGTTCATTTTATTATTTTTGTAACCATTAACCACCCCCACCACCCGCTGCTACTGTCCCAGTCTCCCACCATCCTTTTGAGCCTCTGGAATCATCTTTCTACTCTATATCCATGAGTTCAATTGCTAGGATTTTTAGATTTCACAAATAAGTGAGAACATAAGATGTTTGTCTTTCTGTGACTGGCTTATTTTATGTGACATAATGATATTTGGTTCACCCATATTGTTGCAAATGACTGGATCTTATTCCTTTTTTATGGCTCAGCAGTACTCCACGTGTATATGTACCACATTTTCTTTATCCATTCATTTGTTGATGGACACAGGTGACTTCAGATCTAAGCTATTTTAAGCAGAGCTGTGATAAACATAGGAGTGCATATATTTCCTTGATAAATTGCTTTTCTTTCTTTAGGCCATTTACCTAGGAGTGGGATTGCTGGATCACATGGTAACTCAAATTTTAGTGTTTTGAGGAACCTCCAAACTGTTCTTCACAGTGGTTGTACTAATTTTCATTCCCACCAACAAGTGTCCCCTTTTCTCTAAATCCTTGCAAGTGTTTGTTACTGCCTATCTTTTGGAAATAAGCCATTTTCTCTGGGGTGAGATGATACCTCATTGTACTTTTGATTTCCATTTCTCTGATGATCAGTGATGTTGAACACCTTTTCATATGCCTGTTTGCCATTTGTATGTCTCTTTTCAAGAAATGGCCGCTCAAATCTTTTGCATATCGATTGTATTATTCGATTTTTTTCCTATAGTTACTTGGGCTCCTTATATATTCTGGTTATTAGTCCCTTGTCAGATGGGCAGTTTGCAAATATTTCCTCCCATCCTGTATGTTGTCTCTTTACTTTGTTGATTGTTTCCTTTGCTGTGGAGAAGCTTTTTAACTTGATATGATCCCATGTGCCTATTTTTGCTTTGGTTGCCTGTGCTTGTACAGTATTACTCAAGAAATTTTTGCCCATTTTAATGTCCTGGAGATTTTCCTCAATGTCTTCTTATAGTAGTGTCGTGGTTTGTGGTATTAGATTTGTCTTTAATCCATTTTTTGTTTGATTTTTCTTTAACATGGCGAGAGATAGGAGTCAAGTTTCATTCTTCTTCATATGAATATCCAGTTTTCCCAGCACTGTTTACTGAAATCTGTCTTTTTCCCAGTCTATGTTGTTAACACCTTTGTCAAAAATGAGTTCTCTGTAGGTGTGTGGATTTGTTTCCAGGTTCTCTACTACGTTCCATTGATCTATGTGTTTGCTTTTGTGCCAGTATTATGCTGTTTGGTTGCTATAGCTCTGTAGTAAAACTTGATGTCAGGTAACGTGATTCCTGCAGTTTTTTTTCTTTTTGCTTAGGATTATTTTGGCTATTCTGCGTCTTTTGTGATTCCAGATAAGGTTTAGGATATTTTTCTCTTTCTGTGAAGAATGTGGTTGGTATTTTATAGGAATTGCGTTGACTCTGTAGATTGCTTTGGGTAATTACACATTTTAACAATACTGATTCTTCCAGTGCATGAACATGGACTATTTTTCCACTTTTTGGTGTCTTCTTCAATTTATTTCATCAGTGTTTTATAGTTTTAATTATAAAGATATTTCAATTCTTTGGTTAAATTTATTACTAGGTACTTAATTTTATGTGTGGCTATTATAAATGGGATTAATTTTTAAATTTCTTTTTTACGTTGTTTACTGCTCATCTATAGAAATGCTCCTGATTTCTGTATGTTGAATCTGTATCTTGCTTTACTGAATGTGTTTATCAGTTCTAATAGTTTTCTTGGGGAGTCTTTAGGTTTTCCCAAATAAGATGATATCATCTGCAAACAAGGATAATTCAACTTCAGCCTTTCTAATTTGGATGCCCTTTATAACTTTGTCTTGTCTGATTGCTTCAGCTAGGACTTTCAGGACCATGTTGAATAACAGTAGTGATAACAGGCATCCCTGTTGTGTTCCAGATTTTAGAGGAAGTCTTTCAGTTTTTCTCCTTCCATATAATACTAGATGTGGATCTGTTATACATGACTTTTGTTATGTTGAAGTATGTTCCTTCTATATCCATTGTTTTGAGGGTTTTCATCATGAAGAGATGTGAAATTGTATCAAATGCTTTTTTTTTTAGCATCAATTGCAAGGATCACATGGTTGTTATCCCCCACTCTATTGATATGATGAATCACATTGATTGATTGGTGTACTTTGACCCATTCTTGCACCCCTACAAAAAAATCCCACTTGGTCATGATGAATGATATTTGTAATGCATTGTTAAATTTAGTTTGCTAGTATTTGGTTGAGGATTTTTGTATCAATAATTCTCAGCGATATTTGCCTCTAGTTTTCTTTATTTGATAGATTTCTGTCTGGTTTTGATATCAGACTGCTAGTGGCCTTGTAGAACAAGTTTGGAAGTATTCCCATCTATGGCCATACCACCCTGAACGTGCCTGATCTTGGAAGCTAAGCAGGGTCGGGCCTGGTTAGTACTTGGATGCGAGACCGTCTGGGAATACCGGATGCTATAGGCTTAAAAAAAAAAAAAAAACAAGGAAGTATTCCCTACTCTATTTTTCAGAATAGTTTGAATAGAATTGGTATTAGTTCTTTAATTTTTTGGTGGAATTCAGCAGTGAAGCCATCAGGTCCCAGGTTTTTATTTTTATTTTTTTATACTTGGAGGCTTTTATTATGGTTTCAATCATGTTACCTACTGTTGGTCTGTTCAGTCCTCAGTTTCTTCCTGTTCAACCTGGGCAGGTTGTATGTATCTAGGAATTTGTACATTTCCTGTAGATTTTCCAGTTTATTGGTATATAGTTGTTTATATTAGCCACTAATGCTCCTTTAAATTTCTGCAGTTTCAGTTGTAATGTCTCTCTTTTCATCTCTGGTTTGATTTATTTGGATTGTCTCTCTTTTTTTCTTAGTCTGGCTAAAGCTTGTAAATTTTGTTTAACTATTCAAAAACCCAGCTTCTTGTTTTATTAATCTTTTGTATGTTTTAAATTTAAATTTTATTTATTTCTGCTGTGCTCTATATTTCTTGTAATGATTTGGGTTTTGTTTGCTCTTGCTTTTCTAGTTCTTTAAAGTGTATTATTATATTAAGTGAATTTTTTTCTCCTTTTAGATGCAAGTAGTTATAGCTATAAACTTCCCTCTTAGTACTGTTTTTACTGTATCCCAGAGGTTTTGGTATGTTGCATTCCATTTTTTTTTCAAGCAAAATTTGTTTCCTTTTTAATTTCTTCATTAACCCACTGGCCATTCAGGAGAATAATGTTTAGTATCCATATGTTTGCATAGTTTCCAGATTGCTCCTGTCATTAATTTCTAGTTTTATTCTATTGTGATCAAAGAAGATGCTTGATATTATTTCAGTGTTTTGAATGTTTTGAAATGTGTTATGTAACATAACATATGGTCTTTCATTGAGAACAATCCATGTTGTGGGAGAAAAAAATGTGTATTCTGCAGCTGTTGGGTGAAATGTTCTGTAAATATCTATTAAATGCATTTGGTCTGTAGTGTAGATTAAGTCTGATATTCCTTTGCTGATTTCCTTTCTGGAAGGTCTGTCCAGTGCTGAAAGTGAGGTTTTGAAGTCTCCACCTATTCTCGTATTGGGACCTATCTTTCTTTAACTATAATTATATTTCCTTTATATATCAAGGTACTCCTGTGTGGGGTGCGTATATATTTAAAATCATTACATTATCTTGCTTTATTGATCCCTTTATCATGTGATGCCATTCTTTGTCTCTTCTTACAGTTTTTGTCTTGAAATCTATTTTGTCTGATAAAGAAACTCCTGCTCTTTGGTTTCCATTGGCATGAAATATCTTTTTCATGTCTCCTTATTTTCAGTCTATGTATATTTTTATAGGTAAAATGTGTTTCTTGTAGGCACCAGATCAGTGGGCCTTTTTGATTCAGTCAGCCAGTCTACGTCTTTTGATTGGAGAGTTTAGACCATTTATAGTCAGTGTTTTTGTAGGTATTGTAAGGTCTTATTCCTGCCATTTTGTTATTTGTTTTCTGGTTTTCTCTTCCTTCTTTATGTTGTTCCTGTCTTCTTCTAGTGAAGGTATTTTTCTTTAGTGGTATGTTTAGTTTTTTCCATTTTAGTTTTCATTTGTCCATTTCATGGTTTTAGGTTTGAGGTTACTATGAGGCTTGCAAACACTATCTTATAACCCATTATTTTAAACTGATAATATTTAACACTATTTGCATAAACAAACAAGTGAAAAGAAAACTAATAAAAACTCTGTGCCTTAATTTCATCCCCAAGTTTTTTAACTTTTTATTGTTTGTATTCATATCCTATTGAACTATGTCTTGAAAAGTTGTTGTAGTTATTTTTGATTGGCTTATCATTTAGTCTTTCTACTTAGGATAAGAGTAGTTTACACACCACAGTTGCAGTGTTATAATCTGTGTTTTTCTCTGTACTTATTCTTACCAGTGTGTTTTGTATCTTTAGATGATTTTTGTCTCACTCATTAACATTCTTTTTTCTTTTTTTTGAGATTGAAGTATTCCCTCTAGCATTTCTTGTTGGTTAGGTCTGGTATTGCTGAAATCCCTCAGCTTTTGTTTGTCTGCGACAGCCTTTATTTTGCCTTCATGTTTGAAGGATATTTTCACTGGATATACTATTGTAGGACAAAAATTATTTTTCTTCAACACTTTGAATACGTGATGTCACTCTATTCTCGCCTGTGAGTTTTCAGCTGCAAAATTTGCTGCCAGATGTATTGGAGCTCCATTGAATGGTGTTTCTTTCTTTTCTCTTGCTGCTTTTAGGATCTTTTCTTTATCCTTGACCTTTGTGAGTTTGATTATTGGATGCTTTGAGGTAGTCTTCTTTAGGTTAAATCTGCTTAGTGTTCTATAAGCTTCTCATGCTTGGATAGTGAAATCTTTCTGTAGGTTTAGGAAGTTCTCTGTTACTATTCCTTGGAATGAACATTCTACCCCTATCTCTTTTTCTACCTCATCTTTAAGGCCAATAAGTCTTAGATTTGCCCTTTTAAGGCTATTTTCTAGATCTCACAGGTGTACTTCATTACTTTTTATTCTTTTTTGTCTCCTCTGTATATTTTCACATAGCTTCTCTTCAAGGTCACTAGTTCTTTCTTTTTCTTGATCAATTCTGCAGCTATCATTCTCAGCAAACTGACACAAGAACAGAAAATCAACCACCACATGTTCTGACTCATAGGCGGGTGTTGAACAATGAGAATACATGGACACAGGCAAGGAAGTATCACATACTGGGGTCTGTGGAGGGGATCTAGGGGAGGGATGGGGGGTGGGGAGTTGGGGAGGGATAACATGGGGAGAAATGCCAGATGTAGGTGATGGGGAGGAAGGCAGCAAACCACATTGCCATGTACGTACCTATGCAACAATCTTGCATGTTCTTTACATGTACCCCAAAACCTAAAATGCAATTTTATGTGTGTATATATATATATATATATATATATATATATATAAAGACTGATGATTCTTCAGTATGTCAATTGTAGTTTTCAGCTCTAGAATTTCTGCCTGATTCAGTTTAATTATTTCAATCTGTATTAAATTTATCTGATAAGATTTTGAATTTCTTCTCTGTCTTATCTTGAATTTCTTTGAGCTTCCTCAGCACAGCTATTTTAAATTCTCTGTCTGAAAGGTTACATAGCTCTATTTCTCCAAGATTGTTCCCCTGGTGCCTTACTTAGTTCATTTGAAGAGGTCATATTTTTCTTGATGGTGTTAATGCTAGAAGATAATCTTCAGTTTTTGGGAATTGGAGTTAGGTGTCACTGTCTGGATTGATTTGTACCTGTCCAGGAAGGCTTTTCAGATATTTGACAGGACTTGAGTGTTGTGATAAAAGCTGATTGTGTTTTAGAGGCACCCCAGGCCCAGTAACATGGTGGTTCTTGCAGACTCTCAGAGGTACTGCATCGATGCTTTGGACCAGATCCTTCAGAATTCTCTGGATTACCAGGTACAGACTCTTGTTCTCTTCCCTTATGTCTCCCAAACATACAGAGTCTCTCTCTTGTTCGGAGCTACTTAAAGCTGAAGACTGAGTGATACAAGCACCCCTGTGGCCACCAACGCTATCACTGTACTGGGTCAGACCTGAAGGCAGTGCTGGGTCTCACCCAAGACCTGCTATAATCACTCCCTGTTTATTGCCTATGTTTGCTCAAGTCCTTGGGGCTCTACAATCAGCAGTTGGCAAAGGCAGCCAGGCCTTGTCCTTCCCTTCAGGGTAATGAGGTCCCTGTTTTCCCAGGTAGGTCCAGAAGTACTGTCTGGGATTCAGGGACTACAGTAAAAAACTGTAGAAGTCTACCTGGTAATCTATTATGTTGCAACTGAGCTGGCACTGAAACCACAAGACACAGTTTTTCCTGCACTTGCCTCCTTTTTCCAAAGACATGGGAGCCTTGCCTTATAGCTACTGCCACTATGGGCTACAAGGAGTATTTCCAGACTACCACCTATGTTTCCTTAAGGCTCAAAGTCTCTTAAGTCACTGGTGGTGAATACTGTCTGGCCTAAGACTCACCTTCAGGGAAATGGGGTCCTCTCTGGCCCAGGGCAGGTCCAGAAATGCCATTCAAGAATTAAGTCTTGGAATCAGGGATCCCAAGAGTGCGCCTGACTTTTTTAATCTTATGAAGCAGGTTTATCTTTTTCTGTTAAGTACATTTTGGCTGTCTCTGGCATGCCAAGTTTTATGCACTTAAAATACTGGGCATTTTTTTTTATATTTGTTTTGGGGCTGAAATACAGTATATACAGTCAAATAAAAGGCTATATCATTTAAAAAACCTATATTTCTAAGTATGTATAGGTTAAGTATAGTCATTTAAGGAAAGGTTTAAGAAGGTACCTACTTCTCACTTAAAATAGTACCAGTTCTCCAAATTTTTGTGGTAGATTTTAGAGACTGGGCACTAATATCTCAAAGAGTTTCTCTAAAATATGTTTTATAGGACTCTCTATAAACAGATACTGCCTGTGACAGATACTAGAAAATTCATTTCCCCTGCTTTTATTCCAGGCCTAGTAGACAGAAAATCATGAATAAACTTTAAAGTGCTTTTGCAGAAAAGATTGAGGGTTTATCCAATAATTAGAGGTATGTAAATCCACTTTAGAGGGACTATTCCTGATACAGACATGAGTTGTATGGGAAGAGAGTTGCATTCTTTTTTTTTTTTTGATACGGAGTTTCACTCTTGTTGCCCAGGCTTAGTGCAATGGCACGATCTCTGCTCACTGCAACCTCTGCCTCCTGGGTTCAGGTGATTCTCCTGCCTCAGCCTCCTGAGTGGCTGAGATTACAAGCATGTGTCACCACACCTGGCTAATTTCATATTTTTAGTAGAGACAGGGTTTCTCTCTGTTGTTCAAGCTGGTCTCAAACTCCTGACCTCAGGTGATCCGCCCGCCCACCTTGGCCTCCCAAAGTGCTAGAATTACAGGCATGAGCCACTGTGCCTGGCCAAGAGTTGTGTTCTTATGAGGAATATTAGTGTATTTTATTCCCTAAAATCATGATTTTAAAAACAATTATTACAGCTCACTATTTTGCTGTTTCTTTAAGATATATCTTGTTAAAATGGATTATAAGACCTTTCAATACATTATATGCATAGTTGTTTATGGATTAAGAACTAGAGTTATGGAAAGCATATGTTTTCAAAATAACTGATTATTAAGTAGGTAACTATAGAACTTTGTTAGGTGAGGGAAAATAGCATTTGAGAGCAAGAATTACTGCGAGCCATATTCCAGTTCCAAGGTAGCGCTCTAAGTGAGTCTGTTTATACATTCCTTGTAAGAAGAACTTTTCTCTAGGTAAGTCTGATACTTAGCACATTTCAGGAATCTCTGCCTTCTGTACCTGTCCATGTTTCTCTATTTCTAGCATACAGTGGATGGAAAGATGCAGAATCTCTTAGAACTCAGAACACTAGAGAAAAGCAGAGAAAATCTAACAGTTACAGATAAACAATTCAGGATACTTTTTGTTTTTCTTAGATTCAAAATAGGCCTAAAGCTCTGCATTGGTTCATGAAAATGTTTGAATGCAAGATATCCATTTAAGAATTACAGTACTAGAAGACAACCTATTTAGGCTTGGAGAAAGAACTAAGAAAATATGTATTTTTTGAGACAAGGTCTCACTATGTTGCCCAGGCTGGAGGGCAGTGGCATGATCATGGTTTGTGGCAGCCTTGACCTCCCTTGCTCAAATGGTTCTACCATCTTAGCCTTGAGAGTAACTGGAACTAAAGTCGTGGGTTACCACGTCTGGCTAATTACGTTTTTTTTGTAGAGATGGGGTCTCGCTATGTTGCTGAGGCTTGTCTCAAATTCCTCACCTCAAGTGGTCCTCCAACCTTTGCCTCCCAAAGTGGTGACATTACAGGTATGAGCCAGCATGCCCAACCATGAAAATAATTTTTAGTGTGCAGTGATTGATGAGCTCATTCAGAGTAGGCAGAATATTTCCAAAGTACTAGTTGTGCAAGTGAAATAAACTCAAACTGGATATTAATCAGAATTCTTTTTGCAGAGGATAAAAAGTTCTTTAAACTAACTTAAGCACAAAGGGTTCATGTCATCAAACAGACACCAGATTTATTTTTTATTTTAAATGTTTATTCTGCATGTGTATCAGCATTGGAAGATCATGGGAAAATTTATGCTAACTGTGCAGGTAATCACATCTGACTTTCCTGACGCAAGGCCACAAATAAATAAATTGTTATGATGGATTCTTCCTCTGCCCAGCACATTTCCTCCTTCTCTTTCCCATCCTTCTGGTAGCAGCAGAAGGATGCTTTCCTTTGAGGAACTGGTCAGTTCTGTTGAGTCCTTTCAATCACGCTAAAGCTATAACTCCCTCCTCTTTTAACCCATGAACTCATATTTCATGCCTGTCTAACTAGAGTCCTTTATGGGGCTTATCATGCTTCATTGAGAGGAATATTTCACTCTTTAGATGGTGAGGTCCTAGTATGTGACTTCAGAGGGGTCAGCGGCTATGTTCTCAGCCTCAGAGAAAGAGACCAGTACACCGATGCCAAGGAGGCAGTGGGAGGAGTCAGGGGAGAAGGGCAGAAGGAGAAAGGGGGAAGAGGGAGAGCCCTAGACTTTGGATCCAGCTGATCTTAAAGCCAACACGACCTATGTCTTTAGGGCTGATGACATGAACAGTTGTGAACTCCTTTGTGCTTGAGTTACTTGAAATGACTTTTTGTCTTCTATAAAAAGAATTCTCATTAATACCCACTAAAGGATTACTCTATTTGTAATATTAGTGCTTTAGAATAAATACCAACCTTTCTAGTCAAACACGTAAATGGCAAGATTTGAGAAAAAAATACAAAAATTCTTTTGGTGTTGGAAGATGAAAGTTATGCTTATTTCAGGCTAACTTAGGTCTTTCTGTGGGATCCTTCTTGTACATAGTTAGGTTTTTGGAAATGTGACTTGAGAAAGGTACATTTGAGTCCATACAATAAGAAGTCATATTTCAAAGTAAGTTACTTGACTAGTTAGGTAAACAGGATGCCAGTGAGTGACATATGTGCTTTCAAGTGTATAAGAATCTTTTTAAAAAAATTGTGTGAATTTAAGGGTACAACTGCAGTTTTGTTACATGAATATATTGCATGGTGGTGAAGTCTGGGCTTTTAGTGTGACCATTGCTCAAATAGTGTACATTATACTCATGAAGTAATTTATCGTCCCTTGTCCCCTTCCCTACTTCCTAGTTTCTAATGTCTGTCATTCCACACTCATTGCCCATGTGTACATACTAGTTAGTTGCCATGTATAATTGAGAATATGTAGCATTTGACTTTCTGCTGCTGAGTTATTTCATGTAAGATAATGGCCTCCAGTTCCATCTTTTTTTTCTGTAAAAAACTCTGTGATGTCATTCTTTTTTATGGCTAACTAGTGTTAGCATTTTCTTCACATGTGCCCCAAAACCTAAAATGCAATTAAAAATAAATAAATAAAAAAATTCTAAATTTATAATGCAAAAACAAACAAACAAACAAAAAAACTAGATAATATCTGAGGTCTCTTAGATTTGTGAAGCAACTAATCTCTTAGCCTGTCTGTGGTGTTCGTCTGACTTTAATCATTCTTTTAGTACACTATTAAGTATTAGTGTTGTGAGGAGAGTCGTACGTTCCTTTTGTCTAGTTAGGAACACGTAGTTGTTGTAAAGAATAAATGAGGTAATGGATGTGAAAGCTCTCTGAAAAGCATTAATCAAATTAGAGTCATAATTCTTATTTAAGTACCTTGACTATTTTTCATATTTTTTCTAAGTAGCTAGCTGCTGAAGTAACAGATTATTTCTAAAAGATCTTATATAAGATACTGTTTTCCCCTCTTTTGGAAGGAAAAGGATTAACAAGGCATCAATTTCTACATAAAGTCTATGGAGCCCTGATTTTATATTTTGCACAATGATTCAGATTCCAGAATGGACAGAAATGAGTTCCACCTTCTACCTGTGGGCATAGGGTGCTTTGTGTGGCAACTTTGCCTATAGCTAGGGATACAAAGAAGAGGATAGCCCAGCTGTATGGGAGTTAGTCATGTAAGTAAGAGTAGTCCTGTAATACACTAGGGATACAAAGAAGAGTATAGCCCAGCCGTATGGAAGTTAGTCATGTAAGTAAGAGTAGTCCTGTAATACACTAGGGATACAAAGAAGAGTATAGCCCAGCCGTATGGAAGTTAGTCATGTAAGTAAGAGTAGTCCTGTAATACAATGTATACTCTAATAGAGATTTGTCCAAAGTGAAGTGGGAGAGCACGTGAATGTAATCCACTTTATTAGGTATCCAGCACTCTCACCACACTTTACGTATTAAAATATTTGTCACTGCTATTGTCTATGCCAGTATTTGTGAAAATGCGTCAAGCCTACCTTGAAAACAAAGACAGCATTCCCGTTTCATCAGGCATAATTATTTAAAAAAAAAAAATAACTTTCCTTCTGCTTGGGAAAAAACAATTTTAGCTATCGAAAAATAATATAGGAAATGGAACCCAGAGCTCCGATTCTTCTAAACTTTGAGAAAAATTATAGTAAATTCTTATAATTTTGTGTTGTCTTTGCATTTATCTTGAACATAGATTTAACTTTCTCATTTGAGAGGTAGAGCTGAGTCGAGCTCGACATAGTTTCCTGTTTCTGCCTTCCTCAGTTCTGTCATATTTTGATCCAGATATCTGTCTTATACAATCCTGGTGGCCACTCCTTTATGGGACAGCTAGATACAGCCTATTTAACTTACCCTGCTGACCCCGTAGCCTGCACAGACTGCACAGGTATGCCTCATTGACCACCTCTCATTCACGGCGTGACTCCACAGAACTTGTGTCTGCCTGCTTTAAAGTCACTAGCAACAACTTCCTGCTAGAAGCCTGCTCGGGTAATGCTCTGGACCCCTGTAATGGCTTTGGCATATAAGTCCCTCTCTCTCTTTTCCTCCTCACCTACTCGCTGAGTGTCCCTGACCCAGATGGCTTCCTACTTCTTGATCCTGTGGGGCATGGGGCCTTCTCAGTGATATGTAAGTAATACATTACTTCTCTATTTCATGTGTCTTGTTGAGTTGCCTCCTCTGTGTCTCATGGGACTGTCAGAACCTAACTTTTTTCCTTCTTGGGGCTCTCATATAGAGTGGCTCTCTTGGTAGAAGTAAACTGGACACAGGTGAAATGAGAGCCACAAGGGTGTCTGCCAGTATAAATGATTTTTTCTGTGAGAGGGACATTTGAACACAGGTCAGACACTTAGGTATTAGGCCATCTGCCATGATAAAGAAGTATCCTGTGGAAGACCCACTATAATCAACATTACCAAATCCCTGGATGCTCCATCAGGGAAGGGACAGAGTTACTAATTACTTTCATGAAAGAAACCTCATGACCAAACTAGAAAAAATACAGAAGGATTCAATCAAATCCTAACAGTTAATATTTATAGGATGCTTCGTAGTTTACAAGGTGCTTTTAAAAATAATAATAGCCAGCGTGATGGCTCACACCTGTAATCCCAGCACTTTGGGAGGCCGAGCTGGGTGGATCACCTGAGGTCAAGAGTTCAAGATGACCCTGACCAGCATAGTGAAACCCTGTCTTTACTGAAACTACAAAAATTAGCCAGGCATGGTGGTGGTCACCTGTAATCTCAGCTACTCGGGAGTCTGAGGCAGGAGAGTGAGTCACTTGAACCTGGGAGGCAGAGGTTGCAGTGAGCTGAGATCTCACGGCTGTACTGCAGCCTGTGTGACAGAGTGAGACTGTCTCAAAATAATAATAACAACAGTAGTAACAAATAGTTTGTGGTAACTGTAATTGGAAAATACCTGGAAGCCCTGAGAGCTGGGTTGGTGGGTGGCCCCAGATGAAGATCATAGAGGTAATTGTGTCTGTTGGAATAGGGAGAAGATGTTTATATATTTTACTTTAAAGAGCATGAGAAGAGGTACTGTGTTTCGCAGCTTTTAGAGAGGATGGGAATAGAGGGGACCAAAGTGACCAGCCCCACAGGGTTTTTATTTTTTACTTGCTGATCCCATAAGGGAGAACTATTCCAAACAAATTCAGAGGGGGTCAAACCATTTTCTTGAATGAACCTTGGCCTGTTGGGCCTGGGCAGGTTGTGTAAGTCTCCCAGGAAATAGCATGTAATCAAGTAAGAAGAGAAATCTTTCTTGGTTCTTCTAGGAATATAGTAGTTTGAAACTTGGAGTAGTGACATAGGAGACATGGAGTGGGCAGTACCCTTGCAGAGATAATGGCATTGTTTGAGGTTGGGGACAATCAACAGGAGAAGCCTGATCTGCTATCATGGAGGTAACTGAGCAGAGGGCATCCCCTGTAAGGGAGCAGAAAAATCATGGCTGCTGTTTTAGGGTGACCGTAGCTGATAGATTGGCTTTTGTATATTAAACACCCTGAGGCACTTCCTGAAATATTGGAAACCAGCAAGAGAAAGATTTTTGAAACATGGATGTGTTTCATAAGCACATGAGCGCAATGGTAGGAAATTTGGCTTGTAGTTGTTTATATCACTTTATTTGTGCAAATAAATAAAATGTGAAATGTGACCTAGGAATAGCTGTATTATGTTCAATTTCTAGAGTGCCAGTTTTTGCTCACAGCATTGCTGTGCCAACACAGCACACATAAAGTTTGTTTATTTACAATGAAAGACCACATAATTTACTGATTTTATACTTTTTCCATTCTAGATGCAAAGAGCTGAATCTTTCTACTATGCATGGTTGTGAGAGAGTGCTTTACCTCAGCATTTCACTGAAACAGACTCTCTAAATTGCACAGATGCACTCGGGTGCTACATTCTTAGATAAGGTGTCAGTAGATTCTTCAGAATCACTTGGGAAAAGATCACAGGGCTATGAACGTTGATAGTATCAAGTTAGCACAATCCTCTTATCACAAGATCCTGTGGGATCAGACTGGGGTTTTGCAGTTACGGTTGTCATGGGAATTGTTGACAAAGTGGTTGCTTGACAAAGATTTATGAAAGCTATTAAACGCTGGAATATTTACCTGGTAGGAACAGAATTATTTGGGGATGGTGCAAGTTAATTTTCCCATGGGAAAATGGTGAAGTAAGAAAAATGCAGGCATCCTGAAACACGTTCCTATCTCAGAGGCATTGCATTGGCTCTTCTGTTTGCCCGCACTGCAGTCCATTGTTCTTTGCTCTTATTTTAAAATTTACATATGCATTTCTTCCTTTTGTCTCCCCTGAACTTCATTAAAACATAATTGTTTACTGAGTGTAGACTTAGACTTTCTGTCTTGTTCATCACTGTATTCCTCTCATCAGATAGGGCCTGGCAAGTAATCAATGCCCAAAAATATCTGTAAGAAAGTTGATAATTTTGACTCCATTTGGCAGTATTTTAGTAGAAAATTTGGCAGAAGGAAGTTTCATGTTACATTTCTTGCCTCTATTTTAAAAATCTTTTTACTTTGAACTAATTTTAGCCCTCAGTAAAGTTGCAAATATTATGAGGTTCCTATAACCTTTAACATGTCTTTCCCTATGTTAACATCTTATGTAAACAAAGTTTAATCATTGAAACCAGCATATTAACATGCATGAAATACTGTTAACTGATGTTTAGACCTTACTCACATTTTACCGGTTTTCTTACAAATGTCATAGATTAGTTCAAGAATCAATCTAAAATTCCATATTACATTCAGTTATCGGGTCTCCTTAGTCCTGAGACTCCATATACACATTCTCAGTCTTGTTGTTCTTATTTTTTTGTGTGTTTCATAGCCTCGATCTACTTGAGGAATACCTGTCAGTTATTCTGGAGACTGTTACCCAATTTAGGTTTTCTGGTACCATCTCATGAGTAGATGGAGGATATGCATTTTTGGCAAAAACATCAAAAAAATGATATGACTTCCTCCTACATCATTTCATTGGGTCTGTGATATTGATCAGTTCCATTGCTGTGACATCAACTTTGATCACCTGGTGAAGAAGGTGACTGCCAGGTTTGTTTATTATAAAGTTACTGTTTTATTCTGTGTGGTTTATAAGTTCTGATGGGAAAATTCTTGTTGGTTATGTGAATGTACTGTTTCTCATCACAGTTCTTTCCTCTAATTTTAACATCCATTGGTGGTTCTTGCTTGCCATAACTATTACTGTGTTTGCCTAATGGTGATTTTATAATTCCATTATTCCTTCTAATTGGAATTCTTCTGTAATAAATTACTGTATTATCTCCCCCACTTTTTAATCTATTTATTAATTTATTTACATTGGTATGGATTCATCAATATTTGTTATCTGTGCTATAATACAAAATTGTTGCTATTGTATAGCTCGAATTATCCCATATTTTGCTATTAGGATCTTAAGATTGCTTCCTGTTTTCCATCAGTGTTGCCTGTCAGTTTTTGGGCATTTCCTTACTTTCTGGAACCACAAGATATTTCAGGTTTATTTCGTATTTTCTTATATTTAGATCTGGATTCAACGGTTTTTCCAAGGATTTCTGACTCTTCACTGGAAAACTGGTATTTATAACCCATAAGATGGATTATAGGTTTGCTTATGGCTTCTGGGATATCATTGTTTTTAGGCCCTTTCAGCAGACAGAGCTAGGAAATATATGTATAAATAATGACACACGCACAAGCATTTATCTATATTTGTATGTTTATCCATAAGATTGTTAGTATTTTTTGTTGTGATAGTGTTAAGTTTATAAACTGACTTAGGGGAATTTAGATCTTTAAATGGTTGTCATCACTTCCAGTAATAGGCTAATTTTTTCCATTTGTTCAATTCTATTTTTTCAATTCTATTTTTGTATTATATATTGTTCAATTCTATTTTTGTATGTATTATACAGGTATTTAACAGTTATTCTCACATAGATTTTGCATATTACGTGTGTACATTTATTAAGCATGTAGTCTGTTTCCCTATTGTAAGCAGCATTTTCTCTGTAATTATGTTTTCTGTTTATTGTTTGTGTACATGAAGGCTATTACAGGTGATTTTAGGTCCACTATAGGTCCTTTTGCTAGCTTCTGTCTTCTGTATTCCTGGCTGGAAGGTTTTTTAATTCTGTCTTTGCTCACCACAAAGTTTGAAGTAAAGGAAAGAGTGGTGCAGGAATATTAGAAATTATGTACTAGGTTTGATAATTTTTCTCTTTTCTAAGTGCTAGCATGACATTATCAGCATTCTGTCTTTGAATTATGCTCAGTGTATATTTTTTGTGGAGATTTATTTTCCCCTTCTTGTTGTTTATTGCTTTTGGAGAAGATGTGGAAGAATACATAGCTACACAGCTGTCATTTTCTTCAGCTACCTGGAAGTCCTGGGTTCAATTTTTAATTTTTTATTATTAATGTTATTATTAATTGACAAATAATATACATTTATGGGGTACAATGCAATGTTTTGATACAGTATACAGTGTGGAATAATTAAATCAACCTAATTAGCACTCATCAATTTGATAACCTATAATTTTTTAGGATGAGACATTTGATTTATTCTTAGTTTTCTGAAGTACACAGTACATTATTATTGAGTGTAGTGACTATTCCGTGCAATCGATTTCAAAACCTGTTCTTTCTTTCTGAAACTTTCTACCCTTTGATCAGCAATTCCCTATTCCTTCTTTTTTCAGCTCCCCTGACCTCTGATAACCACTCGTTCCACTCTACTTTTATGAATTGACCATTTTTAGATTCCATATATAGATGAAACCATGTGGTATCTGTCTTTCTGTGCCTGGCTTATCACTTAGCAGAATGTCTTCCAGATTCATCTATGTTGTTGCAAATGACAAGAATTCCCTTCTTTTAAAGGCTGAATAGTATTCCCTTGTACCCATGTACCACATTTTCTGTATCCATTAATCCACTGAAGGACACTTGTCTTGATTCTGTATCTTGGCTGTTGCGAATAATGCTGCAGTGAATGTGAGAGTACAGATATCTCTTTGACGTATTAATTTCAGTTCCTTTGGATACATATCCAGGTGTGAGATTACAGGATCATATGGTAGTTCTATTTTTAGTTTTTTTGGGAGCATCCATGCCATTTTCCATACTGGTTGTACTAAGTTATATTCCCACCAAGAATGTTTGAGAGTTCCCTTTTCTCCACATCCTCGTTAACACATTATCTTTTTTTTTAGCATGATAATTATTTGATTTACTATTAAATAATCTACTAACTTTATTAAAATCACAGTAGCCTATGTTCAGAGCTTTTTCCTGTAACAAACTTCAGTTTTTTAAAAAATTATACTTTAAGTTCTGGGATACAGAACTTAAAGGTTTGTTACACAGGTACACATGTGCCACGATGGTTTGCTGTATCCATCAACCTGTCGTCTACATTAGGTATTTTTCCTAATGCTATCCCTCCCCCTGCCTCCCACCCGCCAACAGGCCCCAGTGTGTGATGTTCCCTTCCCTGTGTCCATGAGTTCTCATTGTTTAACTCCCACCTATGAGTGAGAACATGTCATGTTTCGTTTTCTGTTCTCATGTTAATTTGATGAGAATGATGATTTCCAGCTTCATCCATGTCCCTGCAAAGCACATGACTCATCTTTTTTATGGCTGCATAGTATTCCATGGTGTACATATGCCACATTTTCTTTATCCAGTCTATCACTGATGGGCGTTTGGGTTGGTCCCAAGTCTTTGCTATTGTAAACAGTGCCACAATAAACATACATGTGTATGTTTCTTTATAATAGAATGATTTATAATCCTTTGCGTATATACCCAGTAATGGGATTGTTGGCTCCAATGGTATTTCTAGTTCTAGATTGTTGAGGAATTTTTTTGGTGAAAGTTATTCACACAGGTGTGGGGTGCCTTCTCATTGTGGTTTTAATTTGCATTTCCATACTGAGCATTGTTTTATATGCCTGTTGGCCTCTTACATGTCACCTTTGAGAAATGTCAGTGTAGGATCTTTGCCCATTTTTAAATCAGGTAATTTATTTTCTTGGTAGTGAGTTGCTGAGTTCCTTGTATATTCTGGAGATTAGTTCCTTATTGAATGGTTTGAACGTATTTTCTCCCATTCTATTGTATGGCCCTTCACTTCGTTGTCTCTTTTGCAGAAGCTTTCTGGTTTGATGCTATTGCTTTTATCTATTTTTGCTTCTGTTGCTTGTGCTTTTGCGGTCATGTCCGAAGTATCGTTTCCCAGACTCATGTTGTGGACCTTTTCTTCCATGTTTGCTTCTAGTGGTTTTACAGTTTCACGTATGATATTTAAAACTTTAATCTATTTTGAATTGATTTTTGAATATGGTCTAAGTGCCCATTTTCATTCTTCTGCATGTAGGTATCTTTTCCCCCCAAAATCATTTATTGAAGTACTGTCCTTTCCCCATGTTGTATTCTTTGTACCTATGTCAAAAATCAGTTTGCTATAAATGCATAAGTTTATTTGTGAGCTTTCTGTCCTGTTTGATTTGTCAATGTGTTTGTTTTTGTACCAGATTCACGTTGTTTTGATTACAAACATTTTGTAAAATACATTGAAATCTGTTACTGATGCTTTCAGCTTTGTTTCTTTTTGTTCAAGGTTGCTTTGGCTAGTCAGTCTTCTGTGGTTCTGTAAGACTTTCAGGATTTTTCTTTCTTTTTCTTTGTTGTTGTTTCTGAGATGGAGTCTCACTGTGTCTAGGCTGAAGTACAGTGGTATGATCTCGGCTCCCTGCAACCTCCGCCTCCTGGGTTCAAGCGATTCTTCTGCCTCAGTCTCCTGAGTAGCTGGAACTACAGGCATGTGCCATCATGCCCAGCTAAGTTTTGTATTTTTAGTAGAGACGGAGTTTCACCATGTTGGCCAGGATGGTCTCAATCTCTTGACCTCATGATGCACCTGCCTTGGGCTCCCAAAGTGCTGGGATTACAGGTGTGAACCACTGTGCCTGGCAAACTTTCAGGATTAAAAAAAAAAATTTCTGGGGGGTAATGCCATTAGAATTTTGGTGGGAATTACGTTGAATCTGTACATCCCGTTGGGCAGTATGGACATTTTAACAATGTTGATTCTTCAAATCCAGGAAGAATATCTTTCCATGTATTTGTGTAATCTTCAATTTATTTGTTCAATATTTTAATAGTTTTTAGTACAGAGATCTTTCACCTTCTGGTTAAATTTACGCCTGTGAATTTTCCGAGGCTTTTGTAAATGAGATTTCCTTTTTTTTTTTTTCTCCTGATAGTTTGTTGTTAGTGCATAGAAATGTTACTGATTTTTGTATGTTGATTTTGTATCTTACTGACTTTGTCAGTTCTAATAGTTTTTTAAGGTGAATGCTTCAGAGTTTTCTGTATATAAAATCATGTTATGAGCAACTAGAGGCAGTTCAACTATTTGGTCTCCAATTTTGATGCATTTTCTTTCTTTCTATTGCCTGATTGCTCTGAATAGGACTTCTAGTACTATGTTAAAAAGAAGAGATGAGACAGGACATCCTTGTCTTGTTCCTGATCTTAGAGGAAAGGCTTTCAACTTTTCTTCCTTAAGAATGTTAGCCTGTGATTTGTCATATGTGGCCTTTTATTGCGCTAAGGTACCTTCCCTCTATGTCTAACCACTTGAGAGTTTTTATCATGAAAAAGTGTTGAATTTTGTCAAAGTTATTTATCTATTGAGATGATCATAGTTTTTATCCCTCATTTTGTTAGGGTGGTGATCGCATTTATAGATTTGAGTATGTTGACCCATCCTTGCATCCTAGAGATAAATGCCATTTGATTACAGTATATGATCCTTTTAGTGTGTTGTTGAAATGGGTTCTTGAGTTTGATTTGCTGGTATTTTTTGAGGACCTTGCGTTTGTGTTATTCAGGGATATTTATCTGTAATTTTCTATTCTTTCAGTATCCTTGTCTGGCTTTGGTGTAAGGTAATGCTGGCCTCATACAATGAATTTGAAAGTATTTCCCCGTCTTCAGTTTTTTGAAAGAGTTTGAGAATAACCGGTATTAGTTATTATTGAAATATTTGTAGATTTTAGCAGTGAAGCTGTCTGGTCATAGTCTTTTCTTAATGGGAGTCTATATCGCTGATTCAGTTTTCTTACTCGTTTCTAGTCTGTTTCGATTTTCTGTTTCTTTGTGTTTCAGTCTTGGTAGGTTATTAAATGTCTTAGGAATTTATGCATTTTTTCTATATTAACCAATTTGTTGGCGTATAATTTTTCATAGCAGTTTCTTATGAGTCTTTGTATTTTTGTGAAATGAATTGTAATGTTTCTTCTGTAATTTCTGATGTTATTTACATGGAAGTTATAGGTTGAAGTTTTAATTTGTTAAAAGTTTTGAGTGTTTTTCTCAGGAACATTGTGGTTCTTTGTAACTTAGGCTTTTCCTAAGTGTTTCTTATAAGAATTTATTTTTACTTTTTAGAAACAGGGTTTCACTCTGTTGCCCAGGCTGGAGGGCAGTGGTGCAATCATAGCTAATTACATCCTTAACCTCCTGGGTTCAAGCAATCCTCTTGTTTCAGCCTCCCAAAGTATTGTGACTACAAGTATGAGCCACCATGTCTAGCTAATTTTTGTGTGTATCTCCTTTATTTTTTTCCCGCCTATATAAAGGTAGGATGAAATATAAATAGTATTCAGATTGTGATGTAAGCTTTAATACTTAGAGGCTGACGAGGCAAAGAACAAGAAAAAGGATCACAGAGTTTTTTGAAAATGAGAGGCTTGGAGAAAATTTACAAGAGTCTGAAAATAAAAGTTTAGGGCAGGAGAAAAAAGGCTTAAGTGAGATTGATAGGGAAGGAGGAGGAAAGCATGAAAGGGAAGGGGCATGCTAATTTATTGTGCCCTTTACCTGTCTTCCGTGGATCTCAGCATCTGGGGCTGGGTCTCCACCTGGTGTGGAGTTGCCTTCCCCTTGACAGTCACTGTCTTTACTCAGAGCTGAACTCTCTGTCATCACATAGATGAAACCCTGCTAGATCTTTGCCTGTGATCTCTTAACCATCCCCATGGAGGAACAACCCTTTTTCTAATGGATCCTCTGCAAATCCCAGTTATTTACCTGTCTGTGTCTTTCTGTGGGTCTTTGTGGCTCTTCTAGGATGGGAAGTGCCTCCATCCTAGTCTCTGGAGTCCTCTCTTCCAACTGCTGAATGTGTGTTGGTAGCTATGTGTCCATTTGCCTCTGTACCTGCTGGTGCTTTGACCATTCATTCCAGTATGGTCTGTTCTTCCCTCATTGTTATTTCATTTGCATTAGTTGGCTAATAATTAGTGAATTTTTACAAGTGAACTGATTGTCAGTCCTGTGCTAGTGGTTGTAATGAATATAGAAAATACATGCACAATTAATACTCATAGGTTTAATATGAGACATAAAGCGTACCCATAAAAAATGCAGTGCAAAGCAGAAAGTATAGAAAGCCTTAATATTCTCTTCTTTTCTATATTTGTCATATGTCCAATTTGGAGATGAGGAAGATGGGGATTTGAAATGGCTTTGGGGAGGAGGTGTTATCCTTCCTATCTTCCCTCTTCACCCTTACTTTGTCTTGTGGCTCTGGAAAGTATACTCCCTGACTCTGACTCCTCCAGTTGTCTGGCAATGTCTTTGTTCTTGAAGTAGCCTAGCTTTCCCTGACCTGGCCTGTGACCATCATTCAGGCCTCTTAATCCCACATTGTGCTCTCTTTGTTTCACCTATCTGTTCATAACTATTTTATTCATGATGTGAGTGAGGATAGGGAGGAAGTTCTCAGTCCCAGGTAAGATGTTTAACAGGTATCTAGCAACTTGTTGCCCCCTCTGTATTTGAAGCAATGGATTAGAGACTAAAGGGACCTTATGAAATCAAACGACGTTATTCCTTGTGGTACTCTGAAATTACAGGGTTTCCGATAGATTGGAGGATGTAACTGAGGCCTGAGGCCAAGGTGAGCTCTTTTTCTGTTCTTTTACCTCCAAATTTGGACTTGGGGGTAGTCTAGGGTTAAGCTATGTGTATAGAGTAGGCTCCAAAAATACTTTCCTAGTCATGCAAATAGAGGTTTGAAGTTGGCCTTGCTATTTGTTGAAGGGCTAGTGTGAAAGTAGATGGGTCACTATTTTTCAATGCAGTGAACCTGCTACCCAAAGGTAAGGCCCAAACCACATGACTTTGCTGCTATCTCATCAGTCTGCGTTGTTTTCCACTTTTGCCCTTTGTTGGGAAGTAGGATATGGAAAGGACGGCCCAACTGGGGAAACATGAGGACAGTGGGATATGGTATCTAGATTAATGGAGCTCATGTAGTCTATCTTCCCTGTGTATACACAGGGCTTCCTCTCTGTGTGTTGACTGGACAACATGGCCGAAGATTTTCCTGCTAACCTTTCATCCTGGGCCGATACGCAGCTTTCTTTTTGTTGTTTACAACTCAGATACCAACTTTTTTCAGTGGCTTACCTGGCAGATAATCATGGACCTGAATATGTGTAGTTTAATTATGAAACTGGAAAAAAGTGTTTTTTATTTCAAAGAGTTGTTTGGAATCTTCAGATGTTTCAGCAAGGAAGATTAGGCACCATATCTACCTTAAAGATGACATCACTCCTGCGGGTACCTCAAGGAACTTGATAACAATTGTGTAACTGGGATGTACAGAGTCCCATCCACCTGGTTGCATACCTGGACATCCTCAGGATTGAGGGATCAGGGGAAACATTCATAATTACTTACACTAAGAGAGTCATTTCTGGACTACAGTCCTCTTTGCTTCAAAGCCTATTCAGAGCCAAAGCTTTTAGGTGTCCTTTGTGGATGTTTACTTATTTCTAACTCTATAATTCTTTATATTTTTCAGTTTTATGTTTTTCCCAGTTGTTCATTTTCTTCTTTCTACAACCTTTACTGACACAAGCTTTCAATTTCTGACTTAATTTCCCCATTTTTCTTTATGTAAACTTCTTTTTTCCCCACTTGAGGATGATGTCCAATCTTCTTTCTCCTCTAGTGCCTTTGACTTTAGTCAGTTGTTACAGAGGGTTTTCCTTTTCCCAGGCTTCTGCTCATTTTCCAAAAAAGGAGAGAGTGCTATTTTCCTGTAAAAAATAAAATTGTACTCCTTGGATTTTTAGCTCAGTCTCCCTGCTTTCTGTCCTGAACCTGATTTCCTGATAAATTCCTCATAAAGGCATACACACTTTGTTATAATAAACCTTAATGTTTTCCAAGTCAGTTCACATGAGGCGTGAATTAACATCCTCGTTACAAAGTATTAACTCAGGTGTTACATTGCTAAAGAGACATTCACCTCTTGACTATGCATGCTTTTGTCACTGAATACCCTCACTTAGAGTGCCTTTGTGAAAGATTTTAAGCCTTCTAAGACAATTAATACAATCCGTTTTTCTCTCCTCTCACTGTGTATTTTCAAATAGCCAGTCCTTGAGTTCACTGATTTTCTTCCCTCTGCTTTGTCCATTCTGCTGTGTAGAACCTCTAAAGAATGCTTCATTTCAGCAAATGTATTTCTCAGTTTCAAGATTCTGTTAGACTTTTTATGAAATTATTTCAGTCTCTTTGTTAGATTTATCTGATAAATTTCTGAATTGCTTTTCTGTGTTACCTTAGAGATAATTGAATTTCCTTAAAATTGCTGTTTAGAATTCTCGGTCATAGATCTCACAAATTTCTGTCTCATTAGCATCAGCCAGTGGCATTTTGTTTTGTCCTTTTGGGAAGGTAGTGGTTCCCTGTTTGCTATTGTTTCTTATGGGTATGTATCTATGTCTTCACACTGAAGGATTAGTTATTTATGCCAGTTTTCTCTGTTTGGCTTGTTGTGGTTTTTATTGAATATATTTGCTTGGCCAGTGTTTGCTGCCAGGTTGCTGCTTCCTTTTCAACTCTACATGGTACCTGAAGCCCAGGTTTTCCTTGGCTCTGATAAATGGTCAGAATGCTACTTGTTCCAAATGCAGAAGGTCCCAATGAATTTATCCCAGCGGTGTGGGAAGGCTGGCTAGGGGGTCATACCCAGGGGACCTGCAGAACGTACTTGCTACAGGATGGTGCTGCTGAATAGCATTCTAACTTGGCATCCCCTTGGGCTGAGTTGCAGAGCAGAATCCAGAGGTAGGGATGGTCATTCTCCCTCCGTCCTTTGTCTGCCTGTCCTCAAGTATATTTCTCCCTTTAGGCACACAAGAAATTTCCCAGGAGTTAAGGCAAGGACAGGTCTCCTGGCAGGGAACCTAAGAAGGTGGGGTAACTGGTTAACCACTTCAGTTTCACTTCTTCAGTGTAAAAACCAAAAATTGGGAGAATATTTTCCACATGCTTGGTGCCTGGCAGAATGGGAGTGAAGAGCATAGTGAATGTGGAAGACTGATTCTCCTACCATCTGCTCGAGTTTTTCAACTCTCTGGCCCCTAGAAATGCCTTATCGTCATACTTTAGCTTTGGATTGTTGCTGGCGAGAATCTCAGTGCCATGTATTTGGTTTTGGTTTACTGTCAGGGGGAGTGAAGCCAGCTTGTCCCTGTGCCGCCATGTTGGAACTGCAACTGCACAATCCTTGAATAGGTTTTAGTTTATTCTGTAAACTTCTTCCTCGTTTGACGGTGTATATGTGGGTAGATGGGTGAGTTTTGGCATGGGCAGTCATCCCAATTTGTAAACGACCACTATCGAAAGTATATAATGAATGTGACATTTTAATCACAAAGGAAAATATTCTTCTTTTTATATTGAAAACCTGTATGGTTTTGATAAGATGTATATAACCAGCAAGAACCCAGTGAATGCAACTTGATTGTGATAATCCTGACTCAAAAGAATTGAATTATACATAGAAAATAAAATGACTACAAACCATTTCATGTAAATTAGCTAAGAAAGTAGCATATCGAAGGACTGAGACTCATATCTTTAGATCATTTTCCTAGAAAATTGTTACAATGTATTGTTTAAAGCTATTCTTGCTTTGTGTAATCATTTCACTACTTTGAAATTTATAAAGCATCAAGAAATTTAAATTAATATGTTAGATACTTAGCCTATAGAGAACAAATTTCTGGCTTGTTTGGGAGCAGTTCAAGTGATGGTTGAAACATTAAATGGCTTTTAGCGCATGATTAATTTTATCCCTCTATGTAAATAGAGGTAATAGGAATGTCTCATAAGATGAGAGTGAGGGAAAAGGAACTTATTTTTACTTCTCATTGACAAATAGCAATGTTACATCAATAATAATTCAGAGTAGCATCTTAGTACTAACTCTTGGTGCAAATATCTTTCATCCACTTTAAGTTAAATATAGTTTTATAATGTGTTGTGAAAATTAAAATGGCAGGATTTCCTTTTTACATTAAGGATTTGAAAAGTTTATGGTTGTATCCCATTGGTTAAAACTGAGGAAAGTAAGGCATTTATCTGTAAGCTCAGCTACTTGTGAAGCTGAAGCAGGAGGATCAGGGCTGCAGTGCACGATGGCTGTGACTGTAAATAGCCACTACACTCTAACTTGGACAACATAGTGAGATCTTGTCTAAAAAAAAAAAAAAAATCGTGAGGAAAGTAGGAAAAATTTTTCTCATAAAATTTTTCAGTAAGACTGTCAGTAATACAATAGTGTTTGTAGGGTAAATAAACAAATGTTTTGTCAACACAGTATAGTCTTATCATACAGACAAGGAAGCAAAAAAAGAGCCAGAAACAAATAAAACAAACAAAATACAAAGGAAAAACAGCCCTTGTGAAAGGTCTTCACTGCTGTCACGAAAACATGTAAAAGTCAGCATGATACATTTTAGAAAAGACCCTGGACTGGTCATAGCTCTTAGATTAATTTGGATAAGTTTTCTGGGTCTCAGTTACCTTATTAAAGATGAATACTCTAGTGGTTCCAAAATACAGTCCATAGATTGGTGTTATCTATGGTAGAATATTCATAGATAAAGGAAACTATTAAGAACATTTGAAAAAAATTTTCATTTTAAGGACTATTGTTTGGTATTTTGTTCTCTTTTGGGATTAAAAAGTGTGATAATAGTTTTAGCTTTAAAATCTTAGCTTAAACATGTTGACAACTCCATGCTAATGGCAGAAGTGTTTTTTTTTTTCTTTTGAACGTCACACTGTTTTAATAAACCTGAAAAATTCAGAAAACTCTAGTAGATACCTATAGGCTTTGCTTCAGCTTTTTTCTATGACTATGAAATATTACAAAAGCAATTGCTACAAGCAGTATACCTACAATGCAAGCATATGTTCTTCTTTTTTAATACACAGAAGTGCTAGCCAATCTAGTATAAATTTCTGGCAATACTTTCCAAAAGTCATTGTAGGAGTAGCTGAGGTAATAACAGCTATTGGAAATCTGAATCTCTCCATACCTACCTCATACGACAGTTACTTAGATCAATAAGCAGATAAAGTTAAAACCACACAAATCTTATGCCTTCAGACTACCTGGAAGACAGAAACATTAAAACTGCCACTTACCTGTAAATGCGAAAATAAACAGTAAGTTACAGTAGAATCATATTTTAAACTCCTGCCCCAGATCTTTGTGGAAAGGTACTAACTGGAAACACTGTTTGGGAAAAAAAAGAGGATATTGATATAAAACTGTATCCATATAAAACAGAGTCCTGGGAAATTAGAGCACTGACATAGAGAAAGGATTTAAAAGTATATATGAAGGGCTTAAGGAAGACATCTTGGAAGGGAAATACTTCAGGAAGAGGATATAAATAAAGGGGAAATTGCCCTTTAGGAATTGAGCAGAAAAGAGAAAGGAATGGGAAATTTAGAATCCTTGAAGACAAAACTAAAAATTCAAAGGACAAAAAATCATCTTCCCTGACTCCTCAGAAAAGCCATGAATTAAGGAAACTGCCATACGATAGAAAAGGTAATTATTAAAATAGTCATGTGTAAACCACCCCAAATGCCAGCCATGTCTATGCAGTACAGAAATGTAAACAGTCTTATCTGTACAAAACTCCCCAAGAAGAAAACAGAAAATGAGAATTAAAACTTACGGATTGGTAAATTTCCTGAAAACCAACCTCTTAAACAGAAAAATATGGTATCATAGTACTCCAAACCAAATTAAATATTCTCAAATAACACATGTCAAATAATACATCAAATTAGTGATCCAAAGATTAATAAATGGATGGAAAACAAAAGAAGAACTGATTGGAATCAGGCAAGAAATTGATACAGAAAAAATGTCAGAAATGTCTAAATTATAAGGTGTCCAAGAGAAAATTGATTTAAATGAAAACTTAACAAGTGGCATTGAATAAAGCTAGAAAAACAACCAACAGAATGCAAGTGAGATATAAATTTTTTAGAAAGTGGTTGAAATGGAAATCAGGAAAAGGAGATTGAACAAATGTATAATTGGAGTCTATGAGGCAGAAGAAACAATGGGACAATAAATCTATTAATCGATAATAGTTTTCATAGATAACAGAAGGCATGACTTTACACATTTAAAGAGTCTATAGGGAACCTTGGAAGATTTACCATGATCAATTAGCTCCAAGCATGTCCTAGTATATTACTAGACTTTTAATTGCTCACAAAAAATTCTCAGTGCTTCCTGGAAAAAAACATCACGTAACTTACAAAGACGAGATTATTATACTGGTATTAGACTTCTCGGAAGCAATAAATAAAGCAAAGGAATAATGGCAAGATTTTCAAGAAACACATTGGATTTGCTACCTCCCCCGAGTTCCAGCTAGGAGGCTTCTTGCCCCATGAAAATCGTTACAAAGTTCAGCTAGAGAATTCCTTCTCCCTGTGGAGTTATACCTCCTGGTCCTCTGACCACCCTCTTGACGGATCTCTGTGGTGCCAGGCAGGAATGGCTTGCTAGGGGATCCAGCGAGCTCCCAGGGCCTTTCTGGTGCTTCCTATACACTGTATTTTGCTTGGCTCTCCAAATTGACTGAGCTCCATGTAAAGTCAGAAACTTCTCCTGCAAACAGACCGTCAGCTTCTCCACTGGGAGTATGTGTTTGGGAGATTAGAGTCCTCCTTTCTCACTCGTGCAGTTGGGCTGGGGTCTCCTGGGTTCTACAGGCGCATCCACTTCCTTCAGAAGGTCTGTAGATCCTGTCAAGATTGCTGGTTTGTTCTTGCAGTTGATCTGGAGCTGAAACTGACAACGCGAGCTGCCCTCTGCTGCTCTGTCCCGAGCTGCAATCTAGTCCCGCTTCTGGTCTACCGTGATCTCTTAATAGAGGTTTGTTTCTTCTATCCTCAGTTTGTTTAGAGTTTTTATCATTATGGGATGTTGAATTTTATCCAGTGCTTCTGCAGCACATATTAAAATAATTATGTTGTTTGCGTTTTTCTTCCTGTGAATGTGGTATTTCGTATTTATTAGTTTGTGAATGTTAAACCATTTTTGCATCCCTGGGATGCATCCACCTTGATCATAGGGAACTTTTTAATGTACTGTTGGATTTTGTTTGTTCTCTTGAGAATTTTTTTTATCTGTTTTCATCAGGGATATTGGCCTGTAGTTTAGTTTTGTTGTTGTTATATCCTTGTCTGGTTTTGGAATCAGGGTAATGCTGACCTTTTGATATGAGTGTGAAAATATTCCCCCTTTTCAATCTTCTGTGATAGTTTGAAGAGAATTGGTGTTACTTTTTAAATGTTTGATAGAACTCAGCAGTGAAGCCATCAGATCCTAGGTTTTTCCTTGATGAGAAAGTTTTTGTGACTGCTTTTGTCTTGTTACATATTACTGGTCAGTTCAGGTTTTCTATTTCTTCATAATTCAGGCTTGGTAGGTTGTGTGTGTCCAGGAAGTTGCCGATTCCTTTTATCAGAATGTTGGCTTATAGTTTTTGACAATATTATGATCTTTTGGATATCTGTTATTAATTGCAATGTCTTCTTTTTCATCTGATTTTATTTGAGTCTTCTTTCTTTTTTTCTTAGTATAGCTAAAAGGTTTGCTGATTTTTGTTGATTTTTTAAAAAACCAACTCATTGGTTTGTTGTAAATAGTTTATAATATTTTTTAAATCTCTATTTTGCTTATTTTGGTCTGATATTCATTATTTCTTTCTGCTATTTTGGATTTAGTTTGTATTTGGCTTTTTAGTTCCTTGACATGCAATGTTAATTAGCTTGTTTGATATCTTTCTACTCTTTGATGTGGGCGTTGATCACTATAATCTTCCCCTGTAAGAACTGCTTTTCTTGTATCTCATAGGTTTGGGTGTGTTATTTTCATTGGTCTCCAAGACTTTCTAAGTTAACTTTTTAATTTCTTTATGACCCATTTGTTGTTCAGGAGCATGTAGTTTAATTTCCATGAATTTTTACAGTTTCCCATTTCCTTTTGACAAAACTGATTTCTAATTTTATTCCATGTGGTTATAAAATGTTCTTGATATGATCTTGGTTTTTAAACATTTGTGAAGACTTGTCAAGTAGCATGGTATTTTCTGGAAAAATGTTCCATGCGCTGTTGAGAGAACTGTAAATTCTGTAGCTATTGGGGACAATGTTCTGTACATGTGAAATCCTTTTGATTTAGAGTGCAGTTTAACTCTGTTGTTTCTTTGTTGATTTTCTGTCTGAATTATTTTTCTATTGATGAAAGTGGAGTGTTGAAGTGCTCTACTATTATTGTATGATAGTCAGTCCTTCTCTTTAGTTCTGTTAATAGTCCTGTGATTGAGAACCCCAGTGTTTGGTGCATGTGCATTTATAATTGCCATCCTCTTACTATGGTGATCCTTTAATCAATATATGGTGGTCTTTTTGCCGTTTTCTTTTATTAGTTAAAGTCTATTTTATCTATTATAGCTACTTTTCTTTTTTGACTTCCATTTACATGGAGTATGTTTTTCCAAATTTTCACTTTTACTCTGTGTGTTTCTTTACAGGTTGAAGGGAGTTTCTTGTAGACAGTATATAGTTGGGGCTTTTTCATCTGTTTTGCTAGTTTTTGTCTTTTAAATGGATAATTTAATCCATTCACACTTAAGGTTATTTATAGGTGTTTAGTATTGCTATTTTGCTACTTGTTTTCTGGTTGTTTTGTAGATACTTTTTTCTTTTTTCTTCTCATAATTTGTAAGTAATTAATGTAGGTCCTTTTTCCCTTTTTTTTTTTTACTTTTTAAATTTGTGGGTAAATGATGTTTTTCTAGTAGTATGTTTTGATTCTGTGCTATTTGTTTTTAGTGTCTCTATTACAGGTTTTTGCTTTACGGTTACTATGAGATTTGAAAAATGTTATTTTAAACTAATAACAATTCCACTTTAATTGCAAAGTATAAAAAACAAACTCTACACTTTAACACCATTTCCTTCACCACCTTTTGACTTTTCAGTGTTTCAATTTACATGTTTTTGTATTTTCTGTCTCTTAACTAATTATTGTAGTTATTATTGCCTTTAATAGTTTTGTCTTTTAGTCTTCCTAAAGTATAAATGGTTTACATATCATTATTACAATATTAGAGTATTATGAATTTGTCTGTAGTCTTTTATACAATGAGGTTTAAACTGTCAGATGTTTTCTTGTTATATTTTAGCCTATGTTTTTTCTTGATTGAATAAATCTCTTTAGTGTTTCTTGTAAGACAGGCTTGATGTTGATGAATTACCTCAGCTTTTATATCTCCTTTATACTTGAAGAATCATTTTGCTCAGTTTAATATCTTGCCTGGCATTGCCTCGCCCCTCCCCACCCCCCAAGCACTTTAAGTATATCATTTGATTCTCTCACGAACTGTAGGGTACCTGCTGAGAAATCCACTTAGAGCCATCTTGGACTTTGTTGAATGTGATATGTTTCTTTTTCTGGCTACCTTCAGTATTCTTTCTTTGTCTGATTTTTATTTAATTTGACTATGAAGTGTCCCAGAGATTTTCTCTTTTGGTTTAATTTTACTGGTGACATTTGTGCTTCTATACCTGAATGCTGTCACATTCCTCCAGATTTTGGGAAATTTTCAGCCATTAATTTAAAATTTCTATTTCCAGGCCTTTTATTTATTGTTTTCTTTGGGAACTTATGTTATATGGAGGTTGGTTAGTCTTATAGGCCTTCTTCATTCCCTTTTGTTCTTTTTCCTTTTTGTTCATCTGACTGGAAAATTTCATATATTCTGTCTTTGAGCTCATTGATTCTTTCCTTTGTCTGATCAAGTCGGCTGTTGAAGCTTTCTAATGAGTTTTTCGTATCACTTATTGCATGCTTTATTTCTAGAATTTGTTTGGTTTTAAAAAATTGTATTTCTTTGTCAACATTTTAATTTTGTTTCTGGATTGTTTTTCAAATTTGATTTAGTTTTCAATCCGTATTTTATTGTGATTCCCTGAACTTCTTTGACAGTATTATTCTGAATTATTTTGGAAACACTTCATAGATGTGTAGTTCTTCCAGGTCCATTACTAGAGCTTTGTTGGTTTATTTTGGTGGTGTCATATTTCCCTGAAAATTCATAATCCTTGTGTCTTTACAGTGACACCTGCAGTTTTGAGGAGACAGCCACATCTTCCACCTTTTGCAGGTGTTCTTTAGTGATATTAGGTCTTTGCTACTTACTTAATATTAGAACTTAATTACTGTCCCGTTACTGCTTGTTTGCTTCTGTGGGAGAGGTTTATAACTAGTGCCAAATCTTAAAAGCTGCAGCTGTACCAGAACAAAATTGCTGCCTTTTCCTTATTTTCTAGCCTGAGGAAGACTTACTGTGAACCTCAGAACTTGAAGGCTGCACTGGAACTAAATTGCTTCCCTGCCATTGTTTCCAGGTCTGGGTCAGAGTTAAGCAAGTGCTTAGACTTGAACACCAGCCTTTTTGTTAGTGCTGGGTCAGAAAAAGGCTTCGTGTAAATCCCTGGGCTTTGTGAGAAATCTGGCCAGGGATCCAGGCCTTCCTACACATAATTTCTCATGCAGTGCTGGCCAGTCTCCTCAGCATGGCATTCTTGCTGATAAGAAAACAGAGCAGCCATTAAGATCTGTGTGCCAGTCACTGAAATCTGTGCCCTCATTTTTGTCTCCAATTCAGCCCTCCTGGCACTCCCAGTGGTTCCTGTGAAATGGGACTAGAGTGAGCTTCCTGCAAAGATTCAAAGACTGGTGGGGAGATTGAATGTCCACCTCCAATTCTCTCTTCCCACCTTGACAATCTTGGGTCTAGGGAAATTCTCTGAAAGTGACATTACAGTGGCTTGGAGGAAGATGAGGTGGTTCAGTATAAAATGGTTCGTTCTTTCAGTTTGGTGGGCCCAAGGGTTTCTCTCTTTCTCTATCAAGTTCTGGTAAATTAAGGGTAACATTATTGTCTTTGAATAATTTGTATTAATACTTTTGTGGGGAGAGTGATGGGTGAGGATCTTTTGTTCTGCCATCTTGCTGATGTCACCCACAATGATAAAGTGTGTTTAGTTTTATAAGAAACCACTGTACTATGTTCCAAAGTGGCTATTACCATTTTATGTTTCCACCATTAGTGAAAGAGAGTCTTTGTTGCTTCACATGCTCACCAGCATTTGTTGTCAGTATTCTGAATTTTGGCCATCATAATAGGTATGTAATGGTATCTCATTTTTTACAAAACTTGAATTTCTCTGATGGCATATGATATAGAACATCTTTTCACATATGTATTTGTTGTTTGTATATCTTCTTTAGTGAAGTGTCTGTTCAGGTCTTTGGCCTATTTTTTAAATGAGGTTGTTTTCTTGTTCAACTGTCTTTGAAAAAGAATCTGTATGCTTTTGTGGTATTCTTGTTGTCCTTGTTATTGTGCATTTTTCACCGAAATGCAGCTAGGTGTAGGTTTCTTGTTGTTCATTTGCTTTAGATTTGTGATTCATATCAGAAAATCATGTTTCACTAATTCTTGAAAAAATTTCAGATAGTATCTCCTCAGATATTCCCTCTTCACCATATTCTCTCCTTTAGGAACTTAGTTTAGTGCAAGTCTTTCTTGTTCAGTTCATTATTGTCCTTTATATTTTCTATCTTTATCTCTCTGTACTGCAGTTTGGACAGTTTACTCAGCTCTGCGTAAGTCAGATAATCTAAATGTTGTTCAAAGACCAGTGCTGAGATGTTGATAAGGTAAATGAAAAGGCCAGACATGGTGGCTCAGACCTGTAATCCCAGCAGTTTGGAAGGCCGAGACAGGCGAATCGCGAGGTCAGGAGTTTGAGAGCAGCCTGGCCAATATGTTGAAACCCCGTCTCAACTGAAAATACGAAAATTAGTGGACATGGTGGCACATGCTTGTAGTCCCAGTTACTGGGGAGGCTAAGGCAGAAGAATCACTTGCACCTGGGAGGCGGAGTTTGGAGTGAGCTGAGATCATGCCATTGCACTCCAGCCTAGGTGACAAAAAAAAAAAAAAAAAAAAAAAAACACAAAGCAAGAGAGTAAGCATTTAGAAAGTTTTATACTTATTTCACATTGCTGTGACATCATCATCATTGTTATTTGAAATAAAAGTGTCAGCCTGAAATGGATTGAAAAGTTCAAGTGTAGCACTTCACCACAGATAGCTCGGGGTACACAGTCCCTTATACATGCACACTTCTGTCTGTCTACCCGTTATAGATCGGTAGATCCGTGGTCTATTTTTCCCGTTCTATTATGGCAGTTCTGTTCTTCAGGGACAAAAGTTAGGCATTGAATCTCATTTGTTTTTATGTTGACTGTCTTCTATATTATCATTTTTAACTTTTTGGGGTTTTTTGGGTGATTTTATTTTGCTTGTTTTTGTCAATTCTCTTGTCTTGTTTTCATTTATACTGACTCTGCCTTGTGTCTTTTCCAAGGTGGTTTTCATCTCTGTGATGGTTTTACTTTTCTTCCCCACCTTATTTTGAACTAAGCATGTGTTTTATCTTTTGCTATTGTCTTTGACAGAGTTTCGTAGCAGTTATTCATCTATGTTGTGGTATTTTTAAGGAGATACTTGATTCAATATATTTTAATTCAGTTGCTATCTTTGTTGAGGATTTCTGTTTTCTTGATAGCAATATTTTAATGATTTTTTTTCCTACCCATTCATCTTTTGATTCTTTACCCTTAACATTAAAAAAAAAATAGCATGCTTGTGTAGTTCTGGGTCTGGTTTTGTTTTATTTTTCACTTTAGAGTTTGGTGAGTTCTTTGCAGACCACATATTTGCAGGAAGTTCAGGTTGGGAAAGAACCTAGGTTATATTTTATACTGGCCAAAAGTTTCCTGTAATACCCTTGTGTGTGTGAAGGGAGTTCTTTTGGCCTTTATTTCTCCCTAGCCATCAAGACTGGGAAGCTGTGGGGTCTGGCAAGGGTCTGTTCCTTCCTTTATCTCAGTTCAGCGTTGTTTCTCTTTAGTGTTGAAGCTAATTTAGAGAAGGTTTTCTGCATTCCTTCCCTATTGTTAAGCTTCAGATATTGTTGGCTTTGCCTTTTGGGTGTGCTGCCTGTCTGAGAACATGAACCCTGCCCGCTTTGAGACTGCAGCCTGAGATGTCATCTCAGTATCTTTTCCCATGCTCGTTTGACCTTGGGGTTTTTGGAAGTTCATAAATACCTTTTGGTGTTTGATGTTGACTTGATGTTGTATTATGTTACCATTTGTGTTACTTGAATTACTTGTTGTTTTAGAATTTCTGAAAGGAAATCTCTGTTATTTTGTAACTGGAAATCTGATTTTTTTTAAAAGTGATTTCCATGATGTCTCAGATAAATTCTTAGAAAAAAGAGGATTCATGTTATAAAAATTGAGAATGTACTACATTTATTAATACCTGTTGTTTAGTACAACATATCTATTCGTATTTATTATTACTATTTTAAATAATTACAGGTAGAAAAGATTTCTATTACTTTTTAAGAGATAGTTTATTTCCAAGTGAGCTAGAAAAGCATGCTATTTGCTTGAACACATGAACTGTACTTGGCAGGGAGTTCATAACTAAGAGGCAAAAAAATTTGATTGGCTTGAATATTTCACCACTATTGTTAGCCCACTTTATTGAGTGACAAGATTCTGTCAGTTTTCCCTTATATATTTCTTATGTGCATCTTTTATATTACTTGGGTTTCTAGTAATATTGCAAGTCTTGTGAAAACTACAAAGGAGTGACGAATTGGGTTGTCACCTAGTTTGGCAACTGGCATAATTATGAAAAACGCCTGTGAGGCTTGTCAGATTCATAAAGTATGGGGTGCAGAGAGATTCTTTAGGAGGCCTGACACATTCTCCTGATGCCAGGTAGTGATACCACAGAGCTGGATGACTAGATATTTGACCTGTGTATAAAACCTGGAGGCTCACTAGGAGGCTAGTTTCACATTTCCAAACATAAACTGTACATTTACTATATGCTTGGAGTTTTTACATGAATAATCTTTTTTTATCCATATGTTAACTGTCAAGGTGAATGTTATTATTCTCACTTTAAAAATAAAGAAAGTGACATTTAGGTAAGTCGTATGATGTTTGCAAAGTCACATGGGCCTGTTCTTGGTTGGCCTGGAATTGAACTCAAGTTTTAGACTTCCTCTCCTATTCCTTCTACTATCTTATCCAGCTCCTGGGCAGCTGTCTAGTTTCTTGCTACAAGATTTTTCCCAGCAAACATACCCTCTTGACTTAGTTCAGTTTCCATTAATTTTACATCAAGGTTTTACTTCCTGACTCTCAGCTTTTATCTGACCCCCAGTAATAGCAGAGACCTAAATACCATGCTGAAGTGAAGTGATTGAACCTTTCCAAAAGCAGATATATGGGGTCAGGATATGACACCTTTCTTCTGTTCAGTCTTGATGTGCCCAGGGTTGCCTAGATTATGGCATGTTTTTTTTTTCCCTTGGGTCCTTTAATAACTTAGAAATTGTGTACATGAACAAAGAAGCTTTGAGGCACTATAGACATTTTTAGAAATAAATGTGAGGCTGTCATATTTTGAACAGGTAACATGCAGGACTAAAGGCATAACAACTCTGTAGAGGGTCAGATGAGATAAGTGTATGATTCTCAGAATAAAGCCTAGGTAAGAAGACTCTATATAAGCAGGGTGGGGAGGACAAAGAACCACCCGCAAGTGAGTTTTGCTGTCAGTATCCTCTAGTTCTAGAACTCAGAGATGACTTATTTTATTGAATTTTTAAGAAAGATGTTTTTTTAAAAATTTACTATTCCTTGATTATTATGTGACTTTTGACATTAAAGATTAGAAGAACAAAGTGAAATGCATTGTGGCGGGACCCAGCTTTTCCTCCTTAAAATTCCTTTAGAGAAGTCACTGCCTGGGAGTGTTTGTCTTTATACAAATCACTGTGCTTTGGGGAATATTGATATGTGTGTGTGTGTGTGTGTGTGTGTGTGTGTGGTGGTGGGGGTTGTGGGCACAGAAAAGAAAAGCACATTGCTTTGGTGATAATAGTTTACTATACCCTGTTTATCCCAGGTGATTCTATTTGAGTAGGAAAAGCCAAATTCTTCTACTGCTTCTTATGAGTAGACATTCTAAGAACTTGAAGGAGGTCCTGATTTTTATTTGGTTTTATTTGAGATCAGAGTCACCAGCAAGGGGACATGTTTGTAAATATTAGGCCATGACCTTTGTATAACCACTCTAGGGTAAAGAAAGGAAGTTAGGGCAGGAATCAGAACTTCAGGAGTCAACCTGACAGTAACAAAGTTTTCTGGGCATCATGGATGACACTTAACAGTTTCAGTGCTTTTGTTTAATCAGACACACTGTTTTGTTCACTATTTCCTTCTTCTCCAGAAAGCTCTTAGCCTGGATATTTTAAAGGGCCACTAAGGAGCTTTTAGGACATCCTTTCTATGGGACCAGGGTCATCTTTTTTGTTGTCAAACTTTGAGGCCTGCATTTACTTGACCACATCACCAATCATGGCTTCTTGTGTGTAAACTGTCATAATTATGAGTGGCTAAATCATACATATCCTCAGGAAAAAGTAGACCCCATTGAAGGAGTCTTGTGCAGTGGAACTAAAATGTGTTCTAGTTAGAGTATCAGGCCTGAAGTGGGCATGGTGGGAGATAAGGTACAGAGAAGAGCACAGGTTTAGCCACGTGGTCTTCATCCTAGAAAGAGTGAGAAGCCAATGAAGAGTTTTAGACAGGCAGAGGACACGTAGGATTGAGGAAGTGGTGATTTTAAGTAGAGATCTCTGTGTTAAGAAATCTGTTTTGTATAAACATCCAAACTCTGCACTCTGGAGACAGACTAGCTTTTGACCAGAGTGTGTAGGAGGATCAGTTAGAAGTGATTGCAGTAGAGCCTATACAGAACGCTTACAAAAATAGACAAGAAAATAGGCCCCTAAGAAAGCTTTATTTAATTCCGTTGGATCAATATAATGCAGATGGTTTTGTGATTATAATACAGTAAAATGAGTAATCATTTTTCACAGAGTTTAAAAAGCCCAATGTTTTAAAATTAAATTTTACAGAATAACCTTGAGTATACGGGGAGATAAGGAGTGGAAATTATTACTTGGAATTAATAATATTCATATAAATATTAATGATATTTAACATATGTTGACATGAGCTAGGTATTCAGTCATTAAGTTAGAAGAAAGAAAACAAACTGGAATAAATAAGAAAGATGAAAATAAACACGGGTAGAAATATGTTAATTAGACAACAAGAATAACACTAAACCAGAAAGAAAATTGAGAAACCCAAAAGCTAATTCCTTAAAAGAGTGATTATTATAGATAGACATCTGTCAAAACTGAACAAGAAAAAATGAAAAAAGATAAAAATATCAAGTCAAAGTTGTAACTATTTTGAAGCATTAAATAAAATTGATAAGCTCTAGAAAAACACAAAATCTGTGTGTACAAGAAAAAATATAGAACTTGAACTGACCAATAAATATTGAAGAAATTAGATAGTCAAAACCTCCCACACCCTAAACACCCAGCGAGCATGCAGCATGGGTTTTCTTTTTCTTTTCTTTTCCTTTCTTTCTTTCTTTTTTTTTGGAGTTTCACTCTTGTTGTCCAGGCTGAAGTGCAATGGCATGATCTCAGCTCACTGCAACCTCTGCCTCCTGGGTTCAAGCAATTCTCCTGCCTCAGCCTCCCTAGTAGTTGGGGTTATAGGTGCCTGCTGCTAGGTACAGCTAATTTTTTGTATTTAGTCGAGATGGGGTTTTGCCATGTTGGCCAAGCTGGTCTTGAACTCCTTACCTCAGGTGATCCGTCCACTTTGGCCTCCCATAGTGCTGGGATTACAGGCATGAACCACTGCACCCAACCCAGCACAGCAGCATGGGTTTTCTAAATGACTTCTAGCATGGCTTCAAGGATCAGTCAATGCTTAGTTTATAACGTTGCTCCAGCATACAGAAAGAGAAAAAGCTACGAAGCCTATTTAAAATAATGGTCCACAAATGGGTAGGTGTAAAATATGTGTGTTGTTATCCACAGTTCCTGGCTCCTAACTCCCATAGCCCTTGTTACAATCTTTTATTATAATGTTTGGATGCTTCAGGCTTCAGAATGAGGCCTCAGAAAACAATCTCTCTCTCTGACCTTCTCCTGCCTCCTTTTCCTGCTGCTTTCTCTCTCTCCTCAAGGCAGGAATCTTCCCTAGCCTTTGTTTTGAAGCTGACCATAAAGAAATTCTCCAGCCTACCTTGTCTGCTGTTAAGACTCCCATTTCAAAAGCAGTTCTTTTCATACCTTCAAGGAAGGAATGCTGCACAGAAAGGCCAAGAAGAACCTGAACAGACAGTTGTTGGGTTTCCCCACTGGTTTGTTGATGTTAGATCATACCTGTTTTGTTCAGCCATATTTCTGCATAGTTGTCAGTCATGCCTATCAAATGAAGTCCCCATAGAAAGCCGAAGAGGACAAGTTCCTAAAAGCTTGCAGATAGTTGAACACCTGAGATTCTTGGAGGGTGAGCCTGGGGTGGGCATGGAAGTTGCACATTCCTTTCCATGTGCCTCACTGTATACATGGCTTCATCTGTATTTTTTGTGATAGCCTTTATAGTAAATCAATACATGCAATAGATGTAGGTAAATTTCCTGAGTTTTGTGAGCCACTCTAACAATTTAATTGAAGCCAAAGTGGGGGTTGTGGGAAGCCCAAATTGAATCCAGTTAGTCAGAAATTTCAGAGACCCAGACTTGTGACTGCTAGGTAGGAGGGGCCGTCTTGTAAGACAGCCATCCCCCTGTCGTGTCTGAGGCTATCTCCAGGTAGGTAGTGTTAGAATTGGATTGCACTGGAGGACATCCAGCAAGTGTCATCTGAAGAACTGATTACTTGCTTGGTGTGTGGAGAGAAATCTTCATACATTTAGACACAGAAATCTTTTGTGTTCATTGTTGTGGTGTGAGAATAGAGGAAAAACATAATTTGAGTTAATTTTTTCCTTAACATACAAGGTAAATGATAAAAAAGAAGAAAGAAGGTGTATTTGCCCTACCAGATATTAAGATGTATTACAAAGTCATGGTAATGAAACTTACATGATACTGGGGCAAAAACAGGAAAATGCACCATTGCATTTGTAGAAAACTCCAAGACAGATGCATGTCTGTATGATGACACCACAAATCTGTGGGGGAAAGAACAGATCATTTAGTAGGTGATGTTTGGGAAAATGGGCTCTTAATATGAAAAACAACTAAGCTGACATCACGTATAAGGGTAGACCCTAGGTAAATAAAACATTTGAATGTGAATGCATTCTAAGCTGAAAATAGTACAAAGAAGGCTGGATGCAGATGGTGATTGAGTTTCTTTTATGAGCCGAGACATAACTGGTGAGGAAAATCTATGATGAATACAGGAACGGCTACCATTGAAGGCATGCATCTGAGGAAAAACTCTTATGTTGATGACAAGTCTTTATGTGATGGTGTGGGAACCAAAATCAATTACTTCTCTTACTAAGACAAAGGACTTTTACAGTAAAATGGTTTTGATCCAAAGGCAAGAGGTCTGAGGGAAAAATACCAGCTTTTCCCTATATGGAGATTGGCAAATTTTATCTAGCTTTTATAGACAAAGGCTTTTCAGAGTTCCAGAACCAGTGGCAAAATTAGAATTTGGCATTTAGTCCAGATGGTGGCTTGTTCTTTCATAAGCATGAGCTCCGAAGTCAAGTAAACCTGGATTCAAACCCTTGGCTCTGCCACTGATGAGTAAGTAATTGGTTTGAACAATCTTTCTACGCTTTACCCTCTCTACCTATAACATGGGAATGGAAGTAATTCCTTTCTCATTATGTGTGAGCAGTAAGTGAAATAACCCGTGCAGAGTGTCTTGCTTTGCTTAGCATAGTTCCTAGCACATAGTAATTGCTTATTTGGTACTAGTTTTCCCATCTTTATTGAGGAATAATTAGTATCCAAAAGCCTGCATATAATTCATGTGTATTATTTGAGCTTGAATAGATGCATTTTAATGTTACCATCACCATATTCAGGTAATAACCATATCCATAGACTTGTACGGTTTCCTTGTGTCTTCTCCCTTTTTGGTGGTGGTGAGAATACGTGACATGAGATCTACCCTCCTAACAAAATTTTAGATACACAATACCTTATTGTTAACTGTAGGCACTGTGTTGTACAGCAGATCATTGGAAATTACTCATCTCGGATAACTGTAACTTTTACATCCATTGAACAATACTGTCTATCATCTCCTCTGCCTTTCCTGGGAATCACCATTATATTGTCTACTTCTGTACTTCTGACTAATTTAGGTGCCTCATGCAAGAGGAATCATGTAGTGCTTTTCCTTCTGCGACTGACTGACTTCACTTATCTAATACTAGCTGTTGCAAACAGTCATGCCAACATTGAGAAACATGGAAATTGATTTTTCCAAGTATGACCCTTTGAGTTCTTTCCTCATCTGCCAGTGAGCAATGGCATGCCTTCGCCTAGTGGGAAGAGGAACCCACAATAACAGTCAGTTTAAGAACAAAGCTTTTGTACTCAGTGGTCTAAATTTTAGAATCCTTAAATTTTGATCTCTTCCCTTATAAAGTAAGAAGGAAGATAATATTTTATATTTCATGTTTTCTTTCCCTGAAGGTTTCAGTTAAAAGTACTTCCATCAAGCAAAGCATAACTGCTTTCTGAATAATGCATTAGGCCTTTCCAGAGACAAGGAAGACGTAAAGGAGCAAAAAGCATTTTTTTTTCCTCCTCAGAATAGTTACCAATCAGGTTGAAAGAATATCTATTTTTAACCTCAATTAATGTGTACTTTTTCCCTGTAGTATGTTTGGGAATGATTTTATTTCAATCAGCTCTTTTATGTTAATTGTTTTACAACTGGATAAGTAGAACAATGTCACACCCTTCTCCCCCAGTTTTTTTTTCTCTCCGCTAACATTATATGTACATTAAACTAGTGGATTCTTGGTCTCTATGTAAAATGGTTGCCCCTGTGTTATGGATTGAATTATGTCCTCCATCCCCAAAATTTGTATGTTGAAGTCCTAACCCTTGGTACGTTGAAATGTGACTTTATTTGGAGACAGTGTCTTCCAAATAATCAAGTTAAAATGATGGTATTAGAGTGGACTCTAGTTTGAATAAAAGGGAAATAGGGACACAGACATACACACATGCACACATACGGGGAGAATCCCATGTAAAAATGAAGGTAGAGATCGGGGTAATGCTTTTACAAGACATGGAGTGCCAGGGATTACCAGCAAACCCTCAGAAACTAGGGGAAAGGCATAAGATAGATCCTTCCCTCAGACACCTCAGAAGGAACCAAACCTGCTGCCATCTTGACTTTGGACATCTGGCTTGAAGAACTGAGACAATAACTTTCTGCAATTGAAGCTCTAGCCAGTTTGTGGTACTTTGTCGCAGCAGTCATAGCAAACAAACACAACCTATGTGAAGTCATCTGGGAAGTGGCATCTTAGCAGAAGTATCAGATTTGTTTTCACATTCCAGCTCTGCCATGTGATAAGTTGTGCAAACTTCAGCACCTTAACAGTTTTGAAAATCAGTTTCCTTAGTTTGTTACTGGTCTAAAAAACAGTCATTCTTTGCACTCCCCGTGCTTTTACTCTACTAGAGTCTGAAAATCTTGATAATTGCTTTCCTTGCCTGTCTATGGTCTGAGGAAGGCTTTCTTCCTTCTTAAAATGTGAAACATGAAATAAAGGGAAACTCTTAGTCCCCACTGACATCATAGAAGCAGTAAACCCAGCACGGTCATCCCTCACTCAACTTGCACTCATCAGGCTTTGATCCTCACATGTGTTAACCTATTTTATCCTCACAGCACTCCTAGGGTGACAATACTATTATTTTCCTATTTTAAAACCAAGGAAGCTGAAGCATAAAGTGTTTTAAGTAAATTGCCCAAAGTTACACATATTAAATAGAAAAAGAATTTGAAAACATGCATACTGTCTTGAGAGCCCATGCTTTAACTATTACACCAAAAATCTTTAAACCACCGTCATTTGGGAGTTCTTTTCTGCAGCATTGAAGGGCTCCTAGAGGATAGGCTTTCCTGTAATATGAGAGCAAAACCCCTACTAAGATTTGCTGTGAAGATTTCTAAGATAATATGCTAAATGCCTGGCAAAGTCCTTGTGTATAGTAAGTGCTCAATAAATGTTCAGTTTGCCTCTGTCAAGGGAGCAAGAGAAGTCATGAAGACTGGAGAAACTCCTGCTTCTCCCTGCTCCCAGAACACAGAGCGCTCAGCCTATGTTTAGGTGCTTTGGGGAGGAGGCAGCAGTTGGGGTGCTGATGTGGACAGCAACAGCTTCTGCTATTTCAGGTGTGACCTGTGAGTCCGAGGTAACTCCATGTCCAGAAAAGTGGCTCACCTGCTGGAGTCTTGACCTGACTCATAGATGGGGACAGTCTGAACCAGTAGGGGCAGAGGCTAGAGAGGCAAAGGTGGCTGGAGCATGACTCAGGAATTTGGCCTTTTTTTTTTTTTTTGCAGTGTGACCCCTAGAGAAGCCTGGAAACAAAGTGACCAGGAATGGCTTGAGAGGTTCTTTCTGGAAAGGAGCTATTGAAAGGAGCCTGAGGCAGAGACACCTGCCCTGTGTCTTAGAGTCCCTTCTTCTTAGTGTTACTGACTTACAGGGCACATGTGTTGCTCACTTCCACAGTCAGTGTGAAAGGGAATGCACAGATGGGCCTTGATCTTCACAGAACTTAGGAAATGTGAAGCCCTTTTTGTATGCACAACTCTGCTCCCAGCATGGGCTAGGATGTGAGAACAAAGCTACGTCTTGGGAAGACTGAAAGGAATATTATATCCAGAGATTGCCACTCCTCTGTGGCGAAAATTATGCTCATAAGGAGTTAGTACCTTCTTTTTACTATGTACTGGCAAAATGAAAATTATTCTGAAAAATATATGTTAGTCCACATTAATTTTTTTTTTTCTTTTTTTTTTGGGAAGAAGCAGGTCTCTGCTGTAGCCCGATTTAGAGTGCAGTGATGCCATCGTAGCTCTGTGCAATCTCAATCTCCTGGCCTCAAGTGATCTTCCCATCTCAGCCTCCTGAGTGGCTAGACACATGCCACCCTGCCTGGCTAAATTTCCAAGAGCTTTTGAAAGGAATTTGAGTCATTTTTTGATGGGGATCTTTGACAACTTTATCATGTAGGTGATCTCAAATTACATATATGGGGAATGATTCTCTGTTCTGTTTTCATTGAAATTTTAGTCCCTTCCCAATTTATATAGCTGAGTAAAGCAGGATCTTGCCACTATTTCTGAAACTCCCAGCTCTTGCGTCTTCCAGTTTTAGAAAGTAAAGTGTTTCCAGTTTTCAGAAGACTGTCAGCTACATAATGTGGTTGATTTTTGTAGACTTCATTGAAGACTGGGAGAACTGCAGGAGTTCTTCCACAATCTTGGTCCACAGTCTTTCTCACTTTTCTGCATCCTCCCTTCCATCGCTCCCCATTTGTGTCACCTCCCCATCAGGAACAGCTTTTTCTTTCTCTGAAAAAGAGTATCTTTTGTTTTTGTTTTACATGACTATAGTCCAGAGACCAGCAGAAACCCAAGACCTTTAGCAATTACCCTGTCCTTACTGGAACAGTGTACATGTTTCCTCAACAAATCTCTTCCTAAGAGAAGTAATTGTAATAGTCACTCAAAGACAAATTAAAAATCTATCATCACGCATACTTTTCTGCTTTTTCAAACAATGTAAGGAGAATGCCAGTTGTTTTCTTTTGGATGTTAATGCTGACAGCAGTGCTTGCCCTGTGCTGTAGTTCTTTTGACTTTTCGGGATTGTTAAACTTGTGGAGCTATACAGAGGGACCCCAGATTAATTCTAGCGATTTCTTCTCTGTCCTTGGTCATTGATTTCTCTTACGTGTTTACACCTCACCTCCTTCCTTCTAATTTTCTGCTTTTACTCTACTGTGAAACAGAAAACCAAGTAACAACAAAATACAGCCGGTCTCACGTGAGCAGGTGCCAGGCGCTGTGCTATGTACTTTGTCTGCCCTGACCCACAGCGGTCCTTGAGATAGGTGCTTGAATATACATTTCATTCAGATGATAAAAGAAGGCATAAAGAGTAGATAGTCTCTTCAAATAAAATGGCATGATTAGTAAGTGAAAGATTCAAACTCAAAGGTGTTTGACTCTGGAACCCATAATCTGGAACCCAAAACTACCACTTAGTTCTGCCCAAATAGTACATGAAATGAAGGTGGTAGTTTTTCAGGAAGGGTCGGGTGGTGTCTCTACGAAGTAAATGTATTTGACTCAGTGGAATCTGTGACATTTATATGACCAGTGCGAAAGAATTGTTAGCTCTTATTTGCAGAGTCTAAGTTTTGGGTTGTTGGGCGTCCCTGTAGGTTGAGGATCAGGGAAGACCTTGAGAAAGTGGTACCTGTTACGACTTCTAGGGTGTGTTTACTTGACCTGAACTATTTTCTTTTTTTAATTAATTAATTAATTAGACCCAGGACTGGGCGTTGAAACAGAATTTAAAAGGTGAAGTAAGTTTGAGAGACAAGAAGAGGAGCAAGACTTGGTCAGAATTCTTGTTAGGCATCTAGAAAGACGAGGGCTGCTTGTAATTAAATTTAAGTGAAGAGGAGCTATAGAAAGTGTGATTTTATTCATTCACTCCTTCGATCATTAGATAGTCTCCATGTTAGAGACTATAGATACAGATTCCTTGTCTTTGAAAGGCTTATTGTTTTAGGAGCCATTCAGATTAGGGGTAAGTCAATTTTTATACAAAGCAATGAGTTAAAAGCCGCATTAGAGGAATAAATACAGAGTTGGGAGCAGAATATATCTGATTAGGGTTCAGCCAAGATGTGTAATGTAATGTATAAAGCCTATGAGCTAGACTGTTGAACAGGACTTAGTAAGGCACTGAGGAGATAGGAGAATCAGATAAATACATTGTTATAGCCAGTAAATGTGGAAAGATACTACTTTTTAAAATTTTTCTGTCGTTTGTGGAAACACATTTTAATTATGAAAATAATATGACTGACTGATCTGTCACCAATTCTCACTGTGAGAATTTCAGAAGGAATAAATAAAATGAGCATTCCTTTTTAGAAACTCTCCCTTCTAGGCCCCTTCAGTCTGACTCTGTGTGTGTGTGTTTCAGAACCAGCCACTGTAATCAATGTCATTGGTCTTTTCTATATTCATTTTAAAACACAGAAAAGCTGAGTTTTGTTGTATGCATTTAAATCCAAATAGGACCACTACATACTGCGTTTTTATCACTAGATCTGCTTTTTCATGCTCCATAGTATGAGTACATAGAGTGTGCATATTATTTATTTAACTATTCCCCTATATATTTTTTTCTTTAGCCATTCAAAGAATGCAGAAATTAATGTCTTTTTGCAAACATGCAACTATATAGATACTGAGAAGTGGGACTTTCTAGGTCAAAAATAATATACATTTAAATGCCAATAGATACTGATAGATTGCTTTCTAAAGTGTTTCTGTTTATAATTCCTCAACACATAATGAAGTTACTTGTTTCTTAACACCTCTGTCAAAGGTAGTGTTATCAAGCTTTTGAATTTTGGTCAAACTGATGGATGAAGCTAGAATCATTTTATTGATGTTTTGTTTTCCTAAATACTAGTGATACTGAGCACAGTTTTACATGTGTATTGATCATTTGAGTTGTTCTGTGAATTTCCTGTTCTTGTTTTGCATCCATTTTTTAATTTGTTTCTTTGTAAAACATTTGGAGAGTTTTACGGAAAACCTGGTTTGCATGCCTGAGAAACAGTTTTCTGTTACCTACATTACACATGCTTTTACCTAATCTATCACTTCTCTTTTAACTTTGTTTATAGTGAGTTCTGAAATTTTCAATTTTGATGTCATATTGTGTACCAATATTTTTTATTATTTGTGTTCTAGTATATGTTTAAGAGATCTTTACCTTCTCCTATGTGTGTTTATTGATGTGACCATATTCCTCATTCCACCAGTGGAGCTGTAAACTAACATGGATATTTCAACTCATTTTCAAAGCTGTAGAATTCCTATTAATTCATATTAGCACATATAAAAATAGAACGTAAAGAAATAGGACATAAAGAGAATTAACAACTACACCTTATCCACCTGTTTCTAAGGAGTAATTAAATGTCTTTCTGTTAGTGAGTTGAATCTATGAATTGTCCTACTTTTAAAGAATTCTTCAGTAAAAAAGAATTCCGGAGAGATGTACAAGCATTTACTATTATTTTCAAATGTAATGGCTGTGAGCTACCTTCTTTTAGGTAGTGCATTTAACTGCTTGGCTTTTGCTTTGTTAATAGTCAATAAAGAGGATAAATTATCAAGGTTTTCTTTTTTCTTTTTTTTGACAGTCTCTCACTCTGTCACTTAGGCTGGAGTGCAGTGGTGTGATCTCTGCTCACTGAAACTTCTGCCTCCCAGGCTCAAGTAATTCTCCCACCTCAAGTGATTCTCCTGCCTCAGCCCCCTAAGTAGCTGGGACTATAGGTGCCTTCTCCCATGGCTAATTTTTGTATTTTTTTGGAGAGATAGGGTTTTGCCGTGTTTCCCAGGCTGGTCTTGAACTCCTGAGTTTAAGCAATCTGCCCACCTCAGCCTCCCAAAGTTTCTGGGAATACAGGCATGAACCACCATGCCTGGCCTTCTAGATTTTCTAGGAGAGGTTTGGTTCACAACTTCTGGTGTCAATACTGGATTGGTTGTCAGCCCCTACTGAAAGTTGTCTAACCATAGGATGTAAAGTAAATTTCATTTTCCACCCCATATTCTCACTATGAATGGGAACAAAACCGAAGTAGACTTTACTTAAAAAGATAAAAACCAAATTCAAAGGCTGAGTCATCCAAGAAATAGTGCTTATTTATTTCTAGATACGTAAAACAATCTTAAACTCCTAAAAATATAAGTTGTTTAGCGGTTGACCTAAAACTGAGGAATTTGACTCCTCAGAAAGAAAGCTCAGTGAGAAGCAAGAAGTAACTTGGATACTATGATATGGAGAAGATTAAAGTATCTGTTTCTAGCATAGAAACTTGGCCCAAGACAATCCAGTGAACAGAAAACATACTTGGGCAGATATTTTTATGAGGAAGGCCCAGTAGGTCCATGAGCTCAGCAATGGCAGAAGTGTGAGTGGTGGTGTTGTGGACTGTCTTCCTGCTAGAGAAAGAATCCGAAACTGTATTTTGGGGTATGAGAATTAGCGGACATCTTTTGGGTATCTTGCTGACAAATGTTAGTCTTAAGTTTCCAACCAAGGCAGCTAGAGTTCAGGGCTGGGATTTGGTCTCAACAGAGAAGTTGAAGTGTTAACTTGACCATGAAGGCAGAGGACCATTTTTATCAACTGAACTAATACACAGTGGTGAGCTCATTCACTGTGCACTTATTATTTACTAACCAACTAGTGTATCTCAGGCAATGAAAATACCAATGTATTTAACAGACAAAAATCTCTATTCTTGTGCAGCTTGGATTCTACTGGGGGAAGACAACTGATAAAGCATAGACTGTGTCACATGGTGCTATCAGGAAAAATAGAGCTGAAAATGGAGATAGGAAATATCAAGTGTAGAAGTTGGAATTTTAAAGAGTGGCTTGAGAGGGTGTGTCTGAGAATGTGGCCTCTGAGCAAATATCTGAAGGAGGTGAGGAAGTGAGCCATGCATCAATCTAGGGAAAGAGGATGTCTTAGTTTTCACTCGTATAAGGGATTACCTGACACTAGATAAGAATAAAGGAAAGACATTTATTTTGGCTCACATTTCTTCAGGCTGCACAGGAAGTGTGGTGCCAGTATCTGCTTCTGCTGAGGCCCCAGGATGCTTACAATCATGGTGGAAGGCCAAGCAGGAGCTGATGTGTCTTGTGGAAAAAGAGAGAGAGAGAGAGTGGGAACTTGCCAGATTCTTTTAAACAACCAGGTCGCACATGAACTCATACAGTGAGAACCCACTCATTAATACAAGGACAGCACCAAGCTATTCATGAGGGCTCTGCCCCTATGGCCCAAACACCTCTCACTGGGCCCACCTCCAATATTGAAAGTCACATTTCAGCATGCGATTTGGAGGGAACAAAACATCCAAATCCTATCAGAGGGTTTTCAGGAAGAGAGAACTGTGAAAGTGTCTGAAGTGGGAGAGTACTTGGCACGTGTGCTCAGTGAAGGTTCGGCCAGAGAAGTGCCCACACATGCACATACACAAGCACTGAGATGAGTGACAAGGAATGGGTTCAGGTGATTAAAGGGGCTGGTTAAGCAAGTCAGAAATGTGTAGGGCAGGCAGTCAGGAAGAAAATAGTATGAACAGGATTTAAGCCCAAGGACATGGGGCAATGATGTTGTCTACAGGTGGAATTTCTTCTTACTGGAGGAAGCTGTAGCCCTGCTCTTAAATAGTATCTGATTAATTTAGGCCCACCAGATAATGCAGGATAATCTCTGTTACTTAAGGTCAAACAATTAGGAACTTCTAAATTACATGTGCAAAATACCTTCACAGCAACACCTAGTATAGAGTTTGAATAATTGGGGACTGTAGTCTCACCACATGGCATATTTTTGAAAAGCCATCACTATATGTTCAAAGAATAATAAGAAGCCAGTAGGATTAGAGAGATGTGAGCGTCTAGAAAAACAGATGAGTCAGAGATAATAGAAGCCTTTTGAAGGACTTTGAAACTGACTCTGAGAAAGATGTGGGGCTGTTACAGTATTCTTAGCTTAGAGAGAGAGAGAGAGAGAGAGAGAGAGAGAGATAGAGATAGATATCTAATGGCTGTTTTGAAAGGTTAATGCCGGCACTCCATGGGGGAATAAGTAGAAGACGGCAAGATCATGTTATAACTTGGAGACCACATGATGCTGGCCTTATTCACTACATGTTCCATACTATGTTCAGGGATATCAAGTCTTATTTCCAAGTCCCACTGGACTATAACCCAGATTAAGAAGGTTTAATAAGGAAACACTGCGTTTATTTACTAGGTTCCTAGAACTATGATAGGTGTTAGGAATGTAAAGGTGATCAAGACAAAGCAATGTATAGTCTTTTGTTTCCTGAGAAGTGGTGCAATTTATAGTGAGCTTCCGTTACTGTACCACCACTGGGACCAAAATGTCATGTGATGTTAAGTTTTAACTGTAGTGATGTGGCAGGTCTCACGCCTTCTTGTACCTTGCCCACCGTGTTTAGGCTTTTGAGATACATGGTACAGAAGACATACAGGGGACATTCCAGGCAAGGCATAGGCTTTTTACCTTGATTCTCAGACTTCTTTATTATCCTTTTGGGTTAAGATAGAAAAAACAAAAAAGTGAAATAATGAAAAATGGGGATGCACCAGCTGGTGTTTCTTGGCCTTAACACAATGCCTGTTCATTTTAGATCTTTCCCTCAGTCACTGTGTTGTAATCCTGTGAACCACATTTGCCAGCAGGGCAAAGACAGATATTTGTGTGATGTTTGGAAGTCGGGGGGAAGAGAGAATCCCTCCTTTGGCTGTGGTGGAGGCAGGGTAGCAAGGGTAGCAGCAGTGATGGCAGCAGCTTCCTGGGCTCCATGACCCCGCGGTGTCTCCAGCACTGGGCTGTAGACGCTGTGCTTTAGCTGTATCTTCCCACAGGTTTCTGATTTCTGGGTAGATCACTCTGCCTGTGTAATTTATATTCCCAAAATATAGTAGTGACTTATTTTACTGTTAATTCTGTTCTATTTGAAATGTCTAACTGAGCCCCCATGACTCACATGTCTTCTCTACCCCTTTTTCTGTGGCCTGGGGAAGCCTCCAATCAGCTAGTTTCCTCCTTCCCCTCATCTGACCTCAACCCTGGCTGCTCTTAACTCTTCAAAGATTAATGGTCTGTAACAGAAGACTCCTGACCAAAATGAAGGGCAAGGAAATGGTATGAGGACCTCTAGAGGGTAGTGAAAGCAAGGTACTAAGAGACCTGAGTATGGGAGGGGAAGGGGACCAGAGATAGCCCCTTTAATCTCTTGTCATTTCTTAAACACTGTTTTTTTGTGGGTGGGGGGACAGAGTCTTGCTTTGTTGCCAGGGTGGAATGCAATGTCAAGATCTTGGCTCACTGCAACCTCCGCCTCTCTGGTTCAAGCAATTCTCCTGCCTCAGCCTCCCGAGAAGCTGGGATACAGGCACACACCACCACACCCAGCTAATTTTTTTATCTGTAGTAGAGATGGGGTTTCACTATGCTGGCCAGGATGGTCTCCATCTCTTGACCTCGTGATCCACCCACCTCTGCTTCCCAAAGTGCTGGGATTGTAGGTGTGAGCCACTGTGCCCAGCCTCTTATGCACTTTTTAATCCCCCAGTCTTACAGTTTAGAAGTGAGTTAAATGAAGGAGGTGAGAATAGTCTTCTTTATTTATGGCTGCCTTTTATTTCCCATGAACTTTCACCTACTCTAATAAGAGTGTGTTTTCATCACTCTTCAGCCTGAGTGTGTTCAGGTTGTCTTGGGAGAGGGTTGGGGGTACAATATTTCATTTATCTAACATCTTTAGTTTTATTTATATACATGACCTGATACAATTTTCACATGTATTAGGTTTTAATATGTTTTATATTTAATATAAAGAAAACTCTACTAAAAGAAAAGAGTGTGGGAAAGTTTAAGAAGTTGCTTGGATTCATGTAGCTCATCAAAGTAGAGCTAAGATTTGAGCTCAGATCACCAGACTGCAATTCAGTTAAATCAGAGCTCCTTTGTTAGTGGAAATAAACCTGGATTTGGAATCGGGGAGAGGAATGTAAGGTCAACGATAAATTGGAAGAAGTTCTAATATATTTGCTGACATTTTTAAGGTTGTTAAAAGAGTATCATTAATGTCCCTAGTGAGTGCTGGTGAGTTTTTGACTGTAGACTTGAAATGAATGTTTAAAATTAATTTAAAAATAAAAATAAAGGATTAAAAACTGTATTACTTAAATTTTGACTTCAGCGTCTATTTCAGTCTACCCCATCCATGAAGGTTCTTTTCATAACCCTGTTTTGGTAGGAGAAGTTGGTTAGAAATACTGAAGGAATGGTGGGAAATATAGGGCTAGGCCCAAGTCAGCAGTAAACTTATGAAAACTGTTATGGTTTTATATGATAATTAAATAATTAGGACAGAAGTCTAATTAAAGAGAAATAACAATATTACTTCACACATCCTAATTTACTGGTAATGGTTAATGTGCAAGTCCTCCTATTATTGCTTGTTTGCTAGAAGGTTTTTGGCTTTCAATAAGATATTTATAAATTCATTTAGCTTTGCTGCGAATAAGTTGCAGCTTAGGTATTTTCAAAGTATAATCTATTCTTCTGCTTAATTATTCAAAGACTTTCTTATTTTGTGACACAGTTGTTGATCTATGTCTCACAGGTCCCACCCTGACCACAGAAACAGAGTATTTTTGATGTTTGGGATGGGAAAAGCTTTGAGTATCATTTATGTCCATCTACTTGTTATAGATGAATAGTTAATTCTCACATTCTTTTTGTAAAAATAAAAAACTTAAAATGCGTTAAGCATTTATTCTCCTTACTGTGTACAAGGCACTGTTCTAAGTCATTTACTTGTGTTAACTCACTTAATCTTCAGAGCAGCCCTTGGAGAGAAATGCAGTCATTGTCCCATTTTGCAGACAAGGAAACAGGCAGAAAAAGGTTAAGTAGCTTATGCAAGGTCACACATCAGGAAGGAGCCAGACCCAGGAGCTGTCTCTTCAGTGTTGCTAACACGGCCGCTCTGTGTGTAGGTTATGCTGTCTCAGAGCTGCCTGAGTCCAGGCTTCTTATTCCCCACTGTCCTGACAAAATCGGAGGGTCGGCAAGTTTGACTTTATTGTCTCTTGGTTTTTTATGCTTCTGTTAAAAAGTTTCATTGCAAAACGTCTACTTTGATTCTCTTTTCTGTTTCTGATTCCTAGTTTGTTGTCTGTCTGTTTCTCCTGCAAAGTTGACTCTCAGCTCCTATATACTATGTATGGGATGACATTTCATAAAAAGTCTTAGAGGTGAAACCTTTATATTGAATAATTTGTTTAAAAAAATTCACAGTTGAGGAGGCTTACTGTCTCGCTAATATTTTCTCAGTCAGACCTAATTTCAAGAGCCCTCTTATCCTCAAAATACTTAATTTAAAAAAAAAATAGAAATGACTGTTTTCTGATTATAAAATAACATAATGGCATTGTAAAAATGCAGGGCATGCATGAAAATATAAAGAAGATCATTAAAGTCACCCCATATTCCTACCCCACACTGGTACCCTCTGTTAGTATCTACTGGTAGAATCACAGGAAGTACTAACAATGACTGATGAGACAGCATCCTTGAATGTACACTTCCAGTGTTAGGGAAGCTGGTCACACAGTAGCACACACTCTATTTCAACAGCTTTAATTGTTAGAATGCTCCTTTTGGAAGACAGATGGATATACTTGACATGAATGTATCCCTTCTTTCTTTCTACATCTTGGTGGACACTACTGATTGATCATTGTGCTTTATCATTGAGCTTCGAGGCAGTCACTACCAAGCCTTGGAGATGGCACACAAAATGAAACCTCTCTTCCACCCCCTGCTCCATGTTGACACTGAGCCATTAATATGTTTTAAGGACTTTCATTCAACTGTCTGCCAACATCTAAGTGTTCTGGGAAATCACCTCTAGGTGTATAGTGTGTTTTGTGCCTTTTTATAAGAACAGAGTGGTGACTAGAAATTTTTTATACTAAGACTCATCATCTAGATTTTTTGTGTTTTTTTTTTTTTTTTGAACGTTGAAAAGCAACAAATGACAAGACACTTTTATAAGATTAAGGGTTGTCTTATGTTCAAGTATGACTTATTCAATGCCGAAAGGGTACATACCTTGATTACATGTGCATCATATTTGTGCATCTGGGGAAAGCTAGGCCCTGTTCTGAAAGCTACAGGCAAGCCTTGCCAAAACTGAGTTCTCCACAGGTGGAGATGCCCATTGCGATGAAACTGAGTTCTCCTCTGAAGAAGGCAGTTGGTATACCTAGCCCTTTTCTACATCCTTACTTTATTTGGAGAAGACAATGAGGAATTATATATTCTGTTTTGCTCAGAAAGGAAAAGTTAAAGAAGGCTGCTTCCTCATTGTGAGTGTGCTGCCTTGGGGCATATCACCCCAAAAAGATAGTTTCAGAAGGAAGGCTAAGAAGGTGACGTGGAGTTCGTCATCTGTAAGACCTTTCTCTCTCCATATCCAATCCAACAGTGAGTCCAGTTGAATTCATCTTTGAAATTTACCTTGAATCTGAGCACTTTTCACCATCCTGAGTCTGTTCATGTTCCTTATCCTGGACTCACTAGCAGTATATCCTTGGGAATGGTCTTTAATCTCGCTCTGCCTTGCTTATCTATCAAACGGAGATAATCAAGTCGCATTTACATAGGGTCGTATGCAAATCAGGGCAAGTAAAGTACTAAAAAAATGGCTGGTATCTCCAAGTGTAAGTATTATAGACATGCCTTTTCAGGGTCTTACAAATGTGCGTGTCAAGTATGAATTATAGAGAAACAGTGTTAAAAGGGACTTCAAGGATGAACTAGCCTAATACCCTTATTTACAAAGAAGGCACCTGAGTTCCAGAGAGGTGAAATATCTTTGAATTCACATAATAACTTCAGGTGGATGAGTTTGGATTAGGATGAAAGCCTCCATGACATATTAAGCACCCTGGTTGAGAATCATGAGTTACTACATGTCTAAAGTGCTCTGCTTTTACAATCCCCAGTCTGAGATTTTGGCTTGTCAAGCAAGCTTCCTAGTATTCAGTGGTTGGTGAGGATTTTTCATGCATTGTTCAGCTCTGCACAGATCATTAAAAGCCTTCTCCTGTCCCGTTACCTATGAGATACCTTCTAGGGCCCACTGGTACACATTTCCCATTTATATTACTAGAAAATCCCTGATCAGATGGACTCAATCTATACTTTGCATTCCATTCTGTATGATACTTTGTTAACAGACCATGTTCCTGCTTCATTATTATTCTGTTTTCTGAGTAGACATAACACTTGGAGTCTCCCTATACCTTCATTCATGGAGGATTTTGTCTGGTAGTGTGGTGGTTCTAGCCAACCTACTTATAATTTGCAGGTAAGACCCAGGTGGTCTTAGAAATATGCCCAGCACTGCATGAGTTGCTGGTAGAAACGAAAGATCTGGGAAAGTCTATGACAGCCTTTGAGCAGTTGCCTCACAAGTTACAACTTTTTACTATGGCTTACAAGGTTCTTTTCCATGATCTGGATCTGACCTTAAAATCAACAAGTCACGGTGTTTCTGAATAAAGTATTCTGCCTCCATTTCCAATGTAACACCATAGATTACATTCTAGCCCTTCTCATTTGCATATATGTAAATCTTTCCTTCCCCTCAATGATTTAAAAAAACTTTTGGTTTTGAAATAATTTTAGACACAAATAAGATAGTGCAGAGAGTTCCTGTACACCTGTTACCCAGTTTTCCCTAACATTATCATCTCACATAATCTTGGTATATTTGTGACAAGTAAAAAAAAAATAACTGTGGTACATTACAATTACCTAACCTACACACTTTACTCATACTTTACTAGTTTTTCCAGTGACGTCCCTTTTCTGTTCCAAGATCCAATCATGGATACTGCATGGCCCTCAATATTTTTAGAGATATTACTAAATAGTACTGGTTATGCAGCCCAAAGTTGAGGTGAGGACCTATTTTTAGTGCCCTTTGACATATAAAATGTCAACTCTTTAGTCTTCATGAATAAAACTGAATTTTGACCTTGATTTTAAGTAGATGTTTAGAGGGGTCAAGACAGTGTAAGGAAAAGTCAATGTGAAATATGTACTTTGTTCCCATGCGTAGTAAAATTTTAAGTTCATAATATTTCCCTCAAAAGAAGATGAACGACACATATGGCCGATTAGGAGCAGCTGAGGATTGCAGCTCCCAGTGAAAGCATGGAGGGTGAGTGGACGCCACATTCCCAGACGGATTTTTATTGCCCACCGACCAGGAGATTCCCAGGGGGAGGAGCCCCACGGGTCGCCAGCGCACCTGGTTTGGCCGGTGCAGCTGTTTTCGCCGGCGCGGCTGTTTTCGCCTGCGCGGGCATTTTCGCCGCCGCTGTTTGGAGCGGCACCGTGGCGCAGCAGTTCCCAATACAAAATACGTGGGTCCCGGTGCCGTTTTAGCTGGCAATTGGAACTCCGAGAAGGCAGAGCCGCCCATTCATTTGATTAAAAAAAGGGGACTGAAACAGACAGCCAGGCCAGGAGATTTCCCAGGCAAAAAGCGCCAGCGCCCGCGGTTTCAGCCGGCGCAGTGGGTCACCGCACGGGAAATCACACAGATCCCGGCGCCTTTTCAACAGGTGGCTGGAACACCTGGGAGACAGTGACCATTCAACTTAAAAAAAAAAAAAAAAAACGCTCTGAGGCAGAGAGCCAGGTGATCAGGCTCGGCTGGTCCCACCCCCACAAAAAAACAGCCATTGGAAACTCTCTGGATCGAGAGTTTCACAGCAAGCACAGCTGAACCCGGGACGGTCCAGCTCTGTGGGGGAGGGGCGTCCGCCATTACTGAGGCAGTCTGCCGCTACGGAGGTAGTTTCCCATTGCAGAGGCAGTTCTAACTACACCGGTATAAACTGGACTGCAGGGAAGTTCACATGGCAGCTGGGCGGAGCCCACACCAGCTCAGCAAAGCCTCTGCAGGCAGTGAGTAGGCTGCCTCATCGCTGGGCAAGGCAGTCCTGAGAAAAAGGCAGCAGCCTAAGGGAAACTCATAAATAAAGCCCTAACTCCCCGGGACAGAGCACCTGGGGAAAAAAAAAAAGGGGTTTATGAGTTCTGCTGCAGCAGACTTAAACGTACCTGCCCAGCAACTCTGAAAGAACAACGGAGCTCACAGCTCAGCATTTGAGCTTCTATAAAGAATACTCTGTCACCTCAAGCAGCTCCCTGACCCCCGTATATCCAACGGGTCACCTCATAAAGGAGAGCTCAGACTGACATCTGGTGGGTAATCTTCTGGAACAAAGATAGCAGAAGAAGAAACTGGCAGCAACCCTTACTGTTCTACAGCCACTGCAGGTGATCCCCAGGCAAGCAGGGCCGGGAGTGGACCTCAGCAGTCCTACAGCAGAGGGGCCAGACTGTTAGAAGGAAAATTAAGAAACAGAAAGAAATAACTTCATCGTCCACAAAATGGACATCCAGTGAGAGACCCCATCTGAAAATCACCAACCACAAGGACCACATATAGATAAATCCACAAAGATGGGAAGAAACCAGCGCAAAAAGGAAGAAAACACCCGAAACCAGATCACCTCTCCTCCTACAAGGGATCACAACTCCTCACCAGCAAAGGAACAAGGCTGGATGGACAATGAGTGTGACGAAATGACAGAATCAGGCTTCAGAAGGTGGGTAATAAGAAACTTCAGTGAGCTAAAAGAACTTGTTCTAACCCAACGCAAAGAAACTAAGAACCAATTTGACGAAATGCTAACAAGAATAACCAAC